>BSBK01005146.1:1310000-1615901 GCA_027943335.1 Chamaecyparis obtusa | reverse complement strand
CATAGAAGACTCCTAGGAAACCCTAATTAGGGCTGAAATTTCAAAAGTTAAATAATAGACTATCATTTATTTTTTTATTTAACTTAAATGTGGAAATCATGTTTAGTGGAATTCTTTTATTTCAAAGGTAACTTTTTTTATTTTTGTCTATCTAATCAATTATTTTGGTTGTTTAATCAGAGTGGGATTTCTTATTTAAGTGAAAGGGGGTCATTATTATATAAATAAGGAGTAAATTATATTAGAATAATACTTATTAAGGTGAATATATTTTCATAATGTAATTTTAATGTTATAAAGTGATATTTAAATAGGCCTCATACTATTTTTTATATAAAGTTGATTATGTTAAAAAAAAATTTTTTTGCAAAAGCAGAAAACCATTATATATTTATTTAATAAAAAAATGGTTCAAAAGAGCTCCTAAGGGAAAGAATTAGTAAGAAAACCCTCATTCATTACTCATTATATATAAAATGTACATTCTAGAACCCCTAACCTAATGCATTAATATGGGAGCAACCCAAAATTGACCATAAAAGGTTGTACAATGGGCTCCAAATATACTCTACTGAATATTTAAAAAGAGATTTTAAACTAAACTACTCAACAAATGGAAAAATAAAGGAGGCATTATAAAATAGTCATTTAAAATGCCCTTACAAATATGTGATAACCTACAACTGATTGAATATCTTAATGAAATGAATGGACAAGTGAAAGATAGTGATTGAAGGTCACCGAGCTACTAAAGTGATATGTAAGACAATTAAATCAGTCAATTTGTATTGTCATTGATGTCAACTAGTTTTGACTGTACTTATCATGATAGTTACAAACATCTGAAGAAGAAAAATGGTAAAAGAATGAGATATCAACATGAAGATGAGATGGCGGATGTGGAAGATATGACTAGGGTATACATTGGGTAAATTATTGATGAGTCTATGGCATCATTTTTTTGACTTGATTGCATTATATGATTTTTTTATGAATTGAAGATCAGAATTGAACAAGTTTATGTGGTCGGTAATTGAAGATTTATGTATACACTGAGCCAGTGTAGTGTATACCAGGTAACAGTAATAACCGAGTTAGTATTCACCAACACATTCTGTATTGACTAAGTGAAAGAAATAAATAAAGATTATAACAACTGACTAAATTGATGAGCTGGACAATTGCTTATGATTATGAGGTAGAAGATAGATTTTTTTATGATGATCTAATGGCTGAAAAAATTCAAAATTGATCGAATGGAGAAGGATGAAATGTGTTATAAACACATTTGTCGAGGAAGCTTGAAGCGAAAAAATAAATGATGGAGATTAAGAGGAAAAATCTAATGGATGAGAAGAAAATGGTTTATGACATCTATTTAAATAGACATGAGATTCTGTTAGTGAACAGATTTTTCTTTTACAAAAACAATCTTAAAATAACTACCCAAATGCCCAGATTGAGAAGACAAATATATGTGACTAATAATTGGATCGCTTTGCAATTGAAATACATAAGCGTCCTTTGAATTATCTTGGGTATAGCTCCCTGTGTGAGATCTTTAATGAATTTTTTAAACTATAAACACAAATTCTTTTAACCAGAAAGCACGAAAGGCACACAAACATCTACCCATAAACACAAAATAGATGCAAAATAAATGAACAACTGAAAACAAACAATAAATGGCACAAAGACCATTTATCTGAGCTTTACATAACAAGGAAAACAAAGGGAGAAAAACATATCGATATCTCCAAGTATATGAATAACCAAGGCTCAAAGACCAAGTGATAAGCACATACACAGTCAAATGAAATAGAGTTACATTTAAAGAAAGCTAGATTAATTAATAGATTAATTTCAACCAGAAGACAAGCATCCAGACTCAAAGATCTAGTATACAGATATCTTCCTTCTCCAAACATAAAAGATAACACAGATCCTATTGCCTATGCACACATGAATTATAATTTGAAAACTCAATATATCTCTTCCCCTGCATTACAAACAAAAACATAAATAAAAATCCCTTTTCCTGCAGCACACAGTCTCCAGAAAAAGAAGTGGAATCCCTTGTATATCCAACTTCTTACAATAAATAATCATGAAGAGCTCTCCTTCCTTTTAGGTAACTTAATCTTGAATTTATGTCCTTCTCCTTTACCTATCTCATTATAATATTTTATAATGTTCGTAAACATTATTGCATAATGAGAAAATGTGATGTTAGAGTTTAATACTACAGATGGACATTAGCCTCCATAGTTATCCCAAAGCCTTTAATAGGTCTCCACCTCTTGCAAAGGTTTTTACATATTGATATATGATATAAATTGGTTTTGAAATAATCTTTTACAAATTTAAACATGGGCTCTTGGATAGGTGGCATTTGTTGGTGATGAAGAACTGTCATCATTTTGTGACTGTCATAGACAATTTGGACAATGCTCTACTTAGTCAGCTATAACTTTTGACTCTGGCCAAATTTTTCAAATCTCTCTGGTGATATTTTGGGAAACTTGTCTCACAACAACATATCCAAAACTGAGCACAATCCGATGGTGGAATCAAAATTTGTGGTCCCCGTACCAAGACCCATTTTTCTACTTCCAAAAATTTGTGGTTACAAGTTGCATAAAAAAAACTATAAATAGTGTATACACCAATACCTGCACTTGGAGCTTCTCTTAGAATATAAAAAGATAAATATTAGGAAAAGGTATTGTATCCTCAATCTTTGGCCCTGAATTGTTAATTCTATGCAAATTTTTCACAATAAAACTGTGTTGTTTTTAAATTTTCATAGTCATTAAAATTATTTCATCATGTCATTTCTATCAAATGATATCCTCTACAAATACTTCATACCTCTCATACACAAGGATCCAAATTCAAGCTTCCATTCTTAAATCACAGACTTTAATGATTATTGTCATGGTTCCTCTCTCATGAATGGTGACAAGGGTGTCTCTCAAACTCTATCTCCTTTGTGATATAACAGTCACGATGCCTCCATATTTCTCAAAATTGTGTCCAATTGTTCTTATTACTTTGTTGCAAAACTAGACTAAGATCTGACTACAAACCTTGTACATGACAGAGTGGACAACTTTAATAACATCTTCTGATGTGGTAATTCCCCTCAACAAATTGCACTATTCCGCACTATTTTGGAATAGAAATGATACACATGTTTGTAGAGACAATTTTCTTATTTCTAAAAAATTCTCTAATTCAAAACCTTAGTGGATTGTTTTTCATTTGTGCTCTGAATTTTGGAATCTTTTAGATGACCCAGCATAGTTATCATTTCCATAATGCCATGTCAAACTAGCATCAAATCATCTAACTATGCAATTTGCACTTTCAAATTTTTCCATCAAACCTGTGGAACCTTGTGAACTGCACCTTTGAACCTGCGAACTATTTTGAACCATTTTGAACTCAGTTCAAAGAGGTTCAAAACCCAAACATAACTGAGAGAAAAGGTTCAAACAAGGATTGATATGAGGAAAGTCACATTTTAAAAGTTTTTTAAAAAATGGAGTGCATAGGGGTACTAATAGATTCATAATTGAGTCTGGAGCTTATTGACATTGCAAGAGAATTCATGTGAAAGGACTATTTTTCATGCATTATTGATCAAACTGGTTACAGACAGAATCGAGCTGAACTATAGGCATTACCGAGTGTCTGGGAATTATTCACCGAGTTTAATAAGTTGGAGGAAATGAAGAATTGAATTAAAAATTGATCAGGAGAGGTATTTTGAGCTTAGCATAAATCTGAAAATCTACAAATCTTAGTTGTATTTGAATCAAATCACCACTGTATCAGTTCAACCATTGTTACAGCAAAATCTCTTAATCGAGTGGACTTAATAGTCTTTCTATATTTCAATATGACATTCAATGAATGTTAATTGTTTTCTTGTTGACTCCATAGTGAACACTAGTCAAGGGAGAATAGTTAGTGATAAATCATCTAACCAGGTCACACCTTCCAGTGTGTTTTGTAACCTTTAATAGGGTTGGCTCCTAACTGAGCTCACTTCAGAAGAGTGAATTGTTTTGGGTTACCGGTCCCAGGTGGTTTTTCCCCTAACAGGGTTTCCATGTTAAATCTTTGTGTTATGTGTATTTTATGTGATTGGAATTGTTATTTTACTTGACACATTTCATATCTGGATTAATTGGTAAATATGGTATTGAATTGACTGTCAATCGGTAGATGAACAAAAAGATATTGTTGATAGCTTACTGAGTTGATTATTTGGTTGAAAAAGTTTGAATATATATATATATATATATATATATATATATATATATATATGGGAGTTTGGGACTGCATGATAATTGGAATTAATTGATTCAACCCCCCCCCTCTCAATTATCTAACAATTGGTATTAGAGCAAGTGTGCTTGACGAGGAAGTTTAAAGGACTTAAGCTAAAGATCACAAGATGTATAAGAGAGAGGTGCCAAAGCTTAACAAAGACAACTTCTTGACATGGAAAAGCCGAATGAGGCTATACATATGTGGTATTGGAGAATCTGTAGTATTTTACTTGGATAATACTTATATTCAACCGTCTATTGGACCTTTGACTGTTGATCAGTTGAGAGATACACATGGACATAACATGACAATTATAGATATTGATGCTCCCTTATTTGATGCAGAATTTGAAGATGTCAAGACATGTACTAATGCTAAAGCAATGTGGGACAAACTTGCACTAGCTCACGAAGGAGATGTAAATGTGCTAAGAGAAAGAGCTAAACGTCTTAGAGGAAAGATTGATGACATGAAGATGAAATAAGGAGAGAACATTTCACAGTATAGTAACAAAATCAAGGAGACTTTCAATGCTATTAGAGGAGCAGAAGGTGTTAATGATGAAGATAGTGTTGTGAGTAAAATTCTTAGAACCTTGCTACCTATTTATGCTATCAAAATATTGGCAATTCATGAAATGAGATCTTCCTTGGGTAACGTTCTTATACTTGATGGCCTAATCGGTAAACTGACTACTTTTGAGTTGAATAACTATGATAATAGTATTGTACTAAGTGTTGAGTCTACATTTATGTCATCTTTGAAAATTGGTAAATCTAGCAGTAAACACATGATAAGAAATGAGAGTCATAGTGATGATGATGAACTTGATGAACTTGAAGCACTAATGGCTAGAAGGCTGTAGAAAGGTAAAGGAATATATAAAGGAAAATTACCTCTGGCATGTTTTAACTATAAATAAATTGGTCATATTGCAGCTAGATGTCCTAACAGGAAAGGAGATGACAAAGACAATGACCGATCTGGTGAAAGAAATTTTGATAGAAGAGATAACCAATACCATAGAGGCAACTGACACTATGATAGAAGAAACAACCAAGACTACAAAGAAAAAGGCAAGAAGGCATGTTTCCTTTTTGAAAATGATGATGATGACACCGACACTGACACTGACACTGATGAAGACATTGAGGTGGTATTCGTAGCTTTGAAAGAAGATTCAGAAGAAGAAGAAAGGTATGTTGAAACAACACTTATTTCTAAAGTTAGCAAGAATGATACTTGGATTATTGATAGTGGTTGTACTCATCATATGATTGGTGATGAAGACAAATTTGAATACCTTGAACATTATAATGGGTGATATGTTAAAATGGGAAATGATACACCCTATCTAGTAAAAGGTAAAGGATCTATCTTGTTGAACAATAAGATTAGATGTGAAAATGCATATTGGGTGAAGGGCCTTAACTATAACTTGTTAAGTGTAGTGCAACTAAATAACTCAGGTCACTGAGTTGCATTTGAAAGTGGAAAGGTGAAAATCTATGGTGAGACTGGAAATTTGGTCGGTACTGGTGAACAATATAAAGGTAATTTGTTCTATCTTGATAATGTTGAAACTTCTTGTTTAATGGCTAGAACTGAAGATGTGTGGTTATGGCACAAAAGGTTATGTCATGTTAATTTTGACAACATGGTTAAGATTAGTAAGAAAAGAAAATTTAGAGGCTTACCAATCTTATCTAAACCTAACCATGTTATGTGTAAACAATGTCAAATGGGAAAAATGTCAAAATCTAGTTTCAAGAGCAAAATCTATTCATCTAAAGCTATTTTGGAGTTGGTTCATACCAACTTGTGTGGTCCTATTAGAACTCAGAGTTATTATGGAGACAGATACTTTATTTTATTTGTTGATGACTACTTTAGGATGATGTCAGCTATGTTTTTGAAAGAAAAATTTGAAGCTTTCAAGATGTTTAAATGATATAAAGCTAAAGTGGAAAAGGAAAGTGGAAAAGAGTTAAAATGCTTAAGATATAATAGAGGAGGTGAGTTTATTTATGATGAATTCACTAAATTTTGTAATGAGCATGGAATTAAAAGACATGTTTATGCACCGAGAACACCACAACAAAATGGAATTGTTGAAAGGAGGAATAGATCTATAGTTGATTGTGCTAGAACACTGATGATTGAAAAAGACATTGCACAAATATACTGGAGATAAGTTGTTAGTACTATTGTATACACATTGAACTGAGTACAAGTGAAGAAAGATTCAAATAAGACACCTTATGAGTTATTGTATGGGTATACACTGAATGTAAATTATTTCAAAAATTTTGGAAGTAGATGTTACATTGTGAAAGATGATAGAAATGGAAATTTTGATTCAAAAGGTGATGAAGGAATATTATTAGGATACTCTACTAAAATCAAAGCTTATATATGTTTGAAAAATGTTTCTAAAAAAATGATTGAAAGTGCAAATGTGAGAGTTGATGAGTTTGTTGAGAAAAATGATGAAGAAAGCAAAAAGGAACCAGAAGACTACGATAGATCACATATATTGAACAACCTAACATTCTACCTGAGAAATAGGATAAAGATACCGAGCAACAACCTATAGAGACTGAGAATCAGGAAATAGCTACCAAGTAAGATATTGATCCTACACTAACTGAGGAACAAAGAAAAGAGAAAATACTAGCAAAATTTGTAAGAAGACACCATCCACAGAATCAGATTATTGGAGACAAGCAAGCCGGCATGATGACACGAAGTAAGTTGAGAAACAACACATGTTTAGTCTATGATTTTGAACCTACAAACGTTAGTGATGCACTTGAGAATGAGGAATGGATTAAAGCAATGAATGAAGAAATTGAGCAGATAGAGAAAAATAAAACATGGACATTGGTACCGAGACCGAAGGATAAAAATGTTATTGGAACCAAATGGATATTCAAAAACAACTTGAATGAGAATGGTGAAGTGAGTAGGAACAAGGCAAGACTTGTATGTAAAGGGTGTGCACAAGAAGAAGGAATTGACTATGGTGAAACTTTTGTACCAGTTGCAAGACTTGAAGGAGTTAGAATATTGCTTGCATATGCTTCCCACAAAGGATTTAAAGTATATCAAATGGATGTTAAATCTGAATTTTTGAATGGAATACTTGAGGAAGAGGTTTACATTGAATAACCTGAAGGTTTTGTTGATCCGAATCAAAATAACATGGTATGTAAGTTGCACAAAGCATTGTATAGACTAAAACAAGCACCAAGAGAATGGTATGAGAGACTGCATTCATATCTTATTAGTATTAGATTTGTTAGAACAAGTGACAACAAAATTTGTATTTGAAAGGTGAAACTGATGACAAGATTCTTATTGCTGAAACTTTTGTTGATATCATATTTGGAGGACATGATAATCTTTGCAAATCATTTGTTGATGAAATGAGAAAGGAATTTGAAATGTCAATGTTTGGAGAGACTAAATTATTTCTTGGTTTGAAAATTCTACAACAAAGTGAGGGTATATTCATTACACAATCAAAGTACATCAAAGAAGTGTTGAAGACTTTTGGAATGGAAGATTCAAAACTAGTAGGTACAGCTATGGTCACAAGATGCAAATTGATAAAGGATGATCATTCAACTAAGGTAAATAAGACACTATATAGATCAATGATTGGTAAATTGATGTATGTTGTGCATAGTAGACTGGATATTGCTAATGTTGTTGGGATTGTAGCAAGATTTTATGCTAATCCTAAGGAATCACATATGACTGTTGTTAAGAGAATTTTGAGATACTTGAAGGACACTAAGAATTATGGTTTATGGTACAAGAAACAAGGAAATTTTGAACTACAAGTTTACACCGATGCAGATTGGGCTGGAAACATTGATGACCGAAAGAGCACTACTAGTGGAGCATTCTTTTTGGGAGAAAGGTTAGTTACTTGGATAAGTAAGAAATATGCATGTATTTCTTAGTCTACTGCCAAAGCAGAATATGTTGCTACTGCTGCTAATTGTTCAAATATTGCATGGATAAAATAACTTTTGAAAGGGATGAATGAAGAGATCACTGATCCAGTGATAATATATTTTGACAATACAAGTGCTACAAACATTTCCAAGAATCTAGTGATGCATGAAAAGACAAAGAATATATCTATAATATATCACTATTTGAGGGAACAAGTACAATAAAAGCAAGTGAAACTAGAGTTTGTGAAATCTAAAGAACAACTTGCAGACATATTTAACAAACCCTTATCGAAGGATACATTTGAGTACTTGAGGACTAGACTAGAGGTCCATCCCCTATCTGTCAGTCACTAAGGTGATCAGGAGGTTGCATCAACCCACACTTTATCAAAATGTCAAATGATGTAGATGCATATTGTTCACACTTTAGGTTTCCTAAGGTTGTGAAAGCTAGAACAAGAACACTACATATCTGTACATGAAGGTACTTGATCTAAACCGAACACCAGAGATATCTTGGCTATTGGAGAGTTAATTAATCTTTTTGGCATTGTTGTCAAAGGGAGAGAAGGAATCAAATAAAATATTTATGGAGAGAAAGAATCAATAAAATATCTATCCAGTGGGAGAGAAGAATTGTAAAGGATGAAGAAGATCAAATCCACAGGGAGAGTCTGCATGAAATGTTGTGTAGTGATTAAACATATTAAATGTACAAGCTAACTAGGGAGAGCTTATCAAGCTATAGTATTTACTGATAGAGTTGTAGTATAGATATTTGGTATTCTATGACATATTTCATATTTTGTTGTCATTAAGGCCAAAGGGAGAGATTGATAACCTACAATTGATTGAATATCTTAATGAAATGAATGGACAAGTGAAAGACAGTGATTGAAGGTCACTGAGCTACTAAAGTGATATGTAAGGAAATTAAATCAATCAATATGTATTGTCATTGATGTCAACTAGTTTTGATGTACTTATCATGATAGTTACAAACATCTGAAGAAGAAAAATGGTAAAGGAATGAGATATCTACATGAAGATGAGATGGATGTGGAAGATATGGCCAAGGTATACATTAGGTAACTTATTGATGAGTCTATGGCATCAATTTTTTGACTTGATTGCATTATATGATTTTGTTATGAATTGAAGATTAAAAATGAACAAGTTTATGTGGTCGGTAACTGAAGATTTTTGTATACACTGATTTAGTGTAGTGTATATCAAGTAACAGTAATAATCAAGTTGGTATTCATCGACACATTCTATATTGACTGAGTGAAAGAAATAAATAAAGATTATAATAGCTGACTGAATTGATGAGCTAGACAATTGCTTATGACTCTGAGGTAGAAGATAGAGTTTGTTATGATGATCTCATGACTGAAAAAATTAAAGATTGATCGAATGGAGAAGGATGAAATGTGTTATAGACACATCTACCGAGGAAGCTTGAAGCGAAAAAAGGATTGATGGAGATTAAGAGGCAAAATCTAATGGATGAGAAGAAAATAGTTTATGATGTCTATTTAAAGAGACATGAGATTCATTATTGAGTCTGGAGCTTATTGACACTACATGATAATTCACATGAAATGACTAGTTTTCATGCACTACTAATCAAACTGGTTACAGATAGAATCGAGTTGAACTGCATGCATTACTGAGTGTTAGGGAATTATTCACCGAGTTGAATAAGTTGGAGGAAATGAAGAATTGAATTGAATATTGATCAGGAGAGGTATTTTGAGCTTAGCATAGACCTTAAAATTTGCAAATCTTAGTTGTATTTGAATCAGATCACTACTGTATTAGTTTAACCCTTGTTACAACAAAATCTCTTAATAGAGTGGACTTAACAGCCTTTTTGTATTTCAATATGACATTCAATAAATGTTGATTGTTTTCTTGTTGACCCCATAGTGAACTTTGGTCAAGGGAGAACAGTCAGTGATAAATCCTCTAACCAGGCCACACATTACAGTGTGTTTTTTAACCTTTAACAGGGTTGGCTCCTAACTGAGCTCACTTTAGAAGAGTGAATTATTTTGGGTTACCGGTCCCAGGTGGTTTTTCCCCTAACAAGGTTTCCACGTTAATTCTTTATGTTATGTGTATTTGATGTGATTGGAATTGTTATTTTACTTGATACATTTCATATCTAGATTAATTGGTAAACACAGTATTGAATTGACTGTCAATCGGTAGATGAACAGAAAGATATTATTGATAGCTTACCGAGTTGATTATTTGGTTGGAAAAGTTTGAATATATATATATGGGAGTTTGGGACTATAGGATAACTAGAAGTCACCCCCTCTTCTCAGTTATCTAATGATATGCACACTAAACCTATCCATCTTACATACTTTGTGAATACATTAACTATTCTAATACACAAACGTTATATGGTAAATCCATACATACTCATTTGTGCATGTGTCCAAAAAAGATAAGAAAGCTTCATCGTGACTCAAAAATCCCAATCATGGAGCTAGCTACACTCACTAATTATTATAATATGTCACTTATGTGAATTTTTTATGGCCAAAACTAGAGAAGTTTCCACAAAAACCAATACTCTACTATTATATTATTCACATGCAATCATCTAGACAAAACTATCGAAGCACTGAAAATGACAAACCTATTGGCAATTTGGCTAAGTAGGATATCATGATGTTGTTATTATGGAAACATATATTCAACATTAAGACATCATAATTCAAGGATAATGTTTTGGATGAGAACTTAAGGAAATTGTCTACGTATAACAATGTTTATCTGTCAGCAAAAAGAGGATTTTGATCAGCAAAGTTCACAGAAGTATTTCCAGCACAAGTGAACTTGAGCACAGATTATATGAGGTATGATGAAACTAAATCTAATAGGGAAAGACTATAGGACATGTACTAACAAAGCTATTAATATTTTATAGAAATAGTGTTGAGTCGACCATAATAGAGCAACGACTAGTAAATGAATGTTTTGGGTTAAGAGATTATTTTTTTATCAAAATAATAACTTAACTAATTAGGGATGACATCCTCGATGTTAATCCTAAGGCAAAAAGAATTAATCTTATGTTTTGGAAATGTGCAAGCCGACTGGAAAGTTATATTTGTGATAACTTGTATAAAGGAAAGTATTTTGTAATGAAAAGATGTAAAAAAAGACTTAAGAAAGATATATGTAAGACTTATGTAATGCTATGATATTGATGTGAAATCTAATGTATGATTAGAACATTGTGAATTGATAACAAGTTTTGTGAAGAGCCTAAAGCTAGATTCGAATATTGAAGATATTTAGCAGCAGTAAAAGGTTTTTGTATTCTATCTTTTGTATTGAATATTATAATTATATATTGTATGTTTGGGTAGTGGGCTCATCTTGCATACATTCATGTTTTGTAATACCAATTCCTAATAGGGTTGAGGCTTATAACAAGGCCTGAAGTCCTCTAACAAGGACTACGACACTATATAGATGTAATAGACTCTTAATATGATCAATATCTTTAACAAGATACTTTTGATTAGTGGATCATTTGTGGGTACCATCCCCACTAAGGTTTTACCTTGGCCAGGGTTTCCTTGAGAACAAATATGGTGTTATGATCTATTTTTTTATGGTTGTGTTTGATATTCAGTTTAATTAGTTTAGTTTCTTATGCAAGTTACAAGTTAATTAGATATATCCATACTTGGGAAAAAGAATTTTTTTGTGAAATACTGATTCCCCTCCCTCTCAGTATTTCCTATTTCTAAAAATTGGTATTAGAGAATAGTTACTCAAAGAAGGCCTAACAAATTGAGTAAGATCTCTATGGATATGGATCAATTGCAGAAAAACCTAGAAGAATCTCTTGAGCAGATTAATATTCTTACTAAAGAAAGAGATACTCTGAAGAATAAATATGAAAGTGCAAAAGACTACATTGAGAAATTAAAAGACAAGATAAAAGATCTTAAATCAAAGAAAGAGCCCATAAATCAGATCAAGGATAGTGATGAAGTTTCAAAACTAAAAAAGGAGAATGAGATCCTAAAGCACGAAGTAAATATTGTAGATATAAAGTTAAGCTTGATAGATGATAACAACAAAATTGAATCAGATCTAAAGTCTAAAAATGTAGATCTAAGGTCTAATCTTACCAAAGTAACATTTGAACTTGAGACTACAAAGTTGTGGTATGCTAAACTTGAAAAGTATAATACTGTTGTGAAAGGAGAACTAACTCAATCCAAGCAACATCTTGAGAAAATATATTCTAGCAATGAAATGATTGATGAACACATTTCTTATTAGAAACCTTCTTATGATAAAACTGGTCTTGGATATCTTGAAGAAAAATTCTCAAAGAAGACTGAAGAATGTAGAGAACTAGATCTGACAATTCATCAACCTGAAAACAAAGAAGAAGAAGAAGAAGAAAAACAAAATAAAGTTGGGTCTAACCAATCTGAAGATGTACCTAAGCAACCTAAGCAACCTAAGCAAGTTGAATCACCTAAAGAAATGTGAAGTGAATTTAAAGGTAGATGTTATGCATGCAATTCATTTGGACACATGAAAAGGGATTGTATAGCTAAGCAATTCAAACCTATCTCTGGTTATTGTTATAATTGTCATGGTTTTGGTCATAGAGATATTGATTGTAAAAAACCTAGATCTAATAATAAAGATACTATTAGAATGTTTAGAGGTACTAACCTTACAGAGAAAAGACCTACTGGAGCAAAAAACAATATAAGAAATGGAGTTATGTGTTATAGATGCAACAATTTTGGACATATTGCTAGAAATTGTAGATCACAGATTAGTCAGTCAGGACCGAGATATAGAAACAATGTTATAGTTTGTCAAACTTATAACAACATGGGTCACACAACAAGATATTACAGAATGAACAATATGAGGAATCCTAATCCTAGGAGAAATATGAACTACACCAGAAAGAATACAGATAACAACAACTAGAAAGGAAATAGCAGTAACATGGAAGAAGTTATATTTCTCAAAGCTATAGATCAAGAAAGTGCATCCACAATATCAAGAAGTCAAACAGGTGAAGCATTTGAAAGTAAGTTGGAATCAATTCTAAACCCATCTCAAACTGATTAAGCATCAATTTTTATTAATTAAATGTCAGAATAAGCATCAAAACAACATATAATTTAGCAGAATTTGAATCAAGCCTTGTGAAGTTAATACGTGATAGTATGTGATGTAAGAAAGATATGGTTAAGAGAACATAATATTTTGAGCATGTATGAGAGCATACAAAGTGAAAGAAGTTTATTGATAGTAAGAGATAACTTTTTGGCATGACCACACTTATGCAGTTAATGCAATGACAATGTTTTGAAGGATTTAATGACTAAAAGTAGATTATTGGACAACATTTGGTCTTTAATAAGATTACAAGAGTTTTAGAGAGCAAGGCAATGGAGATTGAAAGCAGTTTGAATGATTTGGAGATAGTTTTTCATCAGATCTATGCAAAAGCCCTAAATCACGACATTAAGGTATTTTACTAAGAGCTTACTATTAAAGCTACCATTTTTAGTATAATCATGGATGAAACCCTAGTTCACAACATTAAGGATACCCCTAGACCTAAGGTGGGAAGGGAGCCAGTTGAACCTACAGAGGATAACTCTAGTTTAGCTTTATCGTCTAAACCATATGAAGTTTTACATTTGGAAGATGTAAAAGGTTATCTGAAATGCAAATTTGAGACTGTAGGAGATAACAGTATGACTGAGGAATATGATAAAATTTACAACTAGGACTTACAAGGAATCTTATAGTCATTTAGGTCAACTATATATTATAAAGTACATGTTTCACTATGAGTTTTAGAATGATGAATGAAATAAGATCATATTAAGCAGAATTCATGATGGGAAATTTTGGTTGGATAATAGAGTGATAGAAATAATAATAGCTCTAATTCATGAAGTAATAGGTTTTTCCAACAAAGGTGTCATTCCACTAAATGAGAAGAATTTTAAGGAAATAGTCATAGAAAACACTAAGTCTACATACAATAGGAGAGGAATTGTGATAAGTAAAATTGAGTAGAATGATGTAAGATATGTTTGCAAGATAATGGATACTAAGCTATGTGCTAGTTCTAGAGAAGATGACATAGTAATAGGTGATGGAGTTGCTGAAAAACAACCCATAGCTCCCAAGAACACTTGCACACAAACACCTGTCACAGAAAGAGAGAGAGAGAAGCAAACAAGTATGGAGGCTTGAACACATTGATCCATGAGAGAGGAGAAATCCTTGATGTGCAAAAACAAAAGTTGCAATCAATAATGAAATGTCAGAAAAGGTTACAAAGTTTTATGAGATCAATCCTTATAAAAGGAGATCAGAAAACCTAAAAAGGTAAAACCCTAGGTTGCATAATAATAATTAATAAAGATAATTAATTATTATATGCCTAAAGTTTAGCTTAAGTAGAAAGAGGTAATAAGTGACTGAATAATTAAATCAATATGATTCAATTAATCAGTAAACACTTTATTACTCTAACACCCCCCCTTAAGATAAACTTTGGGAGAAGCTAAAAACCTAGAAAGAACTACTAAAAGCAAATGGGTCCCGGCAACAAAGGCCTGATTAGGTACCCAAGTACAAAAGAGAGTCTCTACAAAGTGGAGAAATAGAGAAAACCGCATGGGAAAAACTCTACTCCAAAAAGAGACAAAGGCTAGTCTGAAGGACTAAAGAAGCCTCAAAAACTAGGAATGTTCCAGAAAATAGGAACAAAGATGAACATGTACAACATCACTGAAGCATGAAATTGCAAACTCTGTCAAGAAGAAACTGATGATCTGAAGATCCTCCACAGAAATATGACCAGGTAGAGAAGACTGTAATCTGCATGAGTGCCCTCAAATAACACTACTTGAATCAGGAGGCAAACAAAGGCAAACACCTGAACTTGAAGATACAGATGGCATAAACACCAAAAGCCTAAAGAGATGATCAATCAAAGCTGGAAGAGTGCATCCAAAAACAAGAAAGAAAAGAGTGTCCATATGGTAAATGATCCATCTCACCAGAATGCATAGGTACCCAGCCACTACAACTACCTAGTATATAGGATCAAATAATAAATACATAGCTCACACTATCAAACCAAGGAAGTAGTAGAACCAACAGTAGAACCCCCCCCCCCATACTTCTGACAAGGGAGTAATGACAGGTGCACTGAAAAGATAATCTAATATGAATTGCATGATGAAGATGAATCTGGAACATCGAATGTCCAGAGAGAGTACAAACAAAAATAAAGATACCTGAGGCTAATGTCATTAGAGGAATGCTCACATGAAAAAAGAATATGGAAAATAAAGGCAAACATCAAAACCCCCTTGGCACTTTATAATGGAGTGTGAGTACAAAGAGCACGAACATGTGCAAGATCCCATCAAAGCAATAGAATGACACTTTATCTCAGTGCGTGTGCATAAAAGAATGCTACAAAAGTGAAGTATACACTACTCAAAGAAGATCAAAGGTTGCTGAAACAAAAGAACAGCCTAAGATGAGCCATCCCTCAAAGGGAAGAGATCCCAGGACCTAAAACAACCAAGATATCCACTAGACTGCAAAAAAGAAATAATCTGAATAAAATGAACTTGGAGCAAAATCTAGAAAAATGACTCATAGCACTGAAAATCTCTCTGAACAAGCTTTCCAATGACATATCATTTTTTGAAAACAGAGTCTAAATGTGCAAGATAGAGCTCCCGGAGTGCAGAACTAAAGATCTGGCTTTGATAGAGAAAAACACCATCAAAAAAATAAGACCAAAAAAAAAACCTCTAGATCTGGAAAGATCTCAAAATCATCTTTCCAATGATATCTCGTTTGCCAAATTTTGACACCGTATGCTCAAGATATGAGCAAAAAACCAACAGCTGCACTAGAGGGCCCAAAGAAGGTGTCTACAAGGATCTGAGGATGGGTGACATCATAAAAAGGACAAAAAACCACATGAAACCATTAGATCTAATAAAATCTTAGAAAGAGCTTTCCGACAATATCTCATTTGCCAAAAATGGAGCCCGGATGCAAGAGAAACAAATCCCGGAAGGCAGGAGGTCTGAAACACCACGATCATAGAGAACATTTGACTTTGATAGCAAAAAAGAGCATCAAAATGGAAAAATCACAAAATCATACCAAAAAATTCGAATCAGGCTTGAAACTAGCTTTTCAATGATATATCGCACGCCCAAATACGATCCCAGATGCCCGAGATATTTGATAAAAGGCCTAGGTACCTCCAAAAAGCTCAAAAAATGAACAAATGTCTGCTGACGTTAGCAAACGGGCAGCCTAAATTTGACGTCTAAATGGCTATCTAGGGCATATCCACCGGGGGCTGAAAAAGTTCAGCCCTGGTCACGTGGGTGACCAGGGGGCTAGCAGCTGGACCGGTGGAGCGCGGGCGGTGGCTTGGGCGGCGGCAAGAGCATAGGCAGCAGCCCGAGCGGTGGCTTGAGTGGTGACACGAGAGGTGGCAGAGCGGGCGGCTAACTGCGCGGGTGGTGGAGCTAGTGCGCGCACGGAGCGCGGCACGGTGGTGGTGCCTGCGGTGACCAGTGGCCATGGGGCGGCGCTCGAGTGGCCGTCCCTCCAAAAAAAAAATTTATTTATTTTTAAAAAAATCACCATACTGTACTTACATTTGAATGTGTGCCAGGGTCGTACGGCCCTGGTAGGCAAAAAATAATTGCCTCAGAAGCCAACATGTCTAAAATTGACAAGCCTTATATGGATTTTGACTATCTCGGGCCTTTCAGACGCAACTGTGAGGTTCGTTTGGGCCAGAAGTGCTGTAAAAAATACTGATCACCTCGGGATCCATACTGGGGCCAATTGCAAAAAAAATTTCTCACAGATTCCAACTTTGTCCAAATTGGACAAATTTTATATGGATCTTGGGGTTCTTGGATGCTCTGAATGCAACCATGAGGTTTGTTTGAAGCCAAGATGACCAAAAAAATAGGTCCCCCCTAGATCTGACAGGAAACCCTCTCTGAAAACACAGATCTGATGAACACAACTGAATCTCTCAGAAGGAGGATAGGGGCAAGTAGATCTGAAGCTCTAATACCATGATGGAGTTGATGAAAAACAACCCACAGCTCCCAAGAACACTTGCACACAAACACTTGTCATAGAAAGAGAGAGAAGAAAACAACTATGGAGGCCTAAACGCATTGATCCACGAGAGAGGAGAAATCCTTGATGTGCAAAAACAAAAGTTGCAATCAATAATGAAATGTCAGAAAAGGTTACAAAGTGTTATGAGATCAATCCTTATAAAAGGAGATCAGAAAACCTAAAAAGGTAAAACCTTAGGTTGCATAATAATAATTAATAAAGATAATTAATTATTATATGCCTAAAGTTTAGCTTATATAGAAAGAGGTAATAAGTGACTGAATAATTAAATCAATATGGTTGAATTAATCAGTAAACACTTTATTACTCTAACAGTAGGAATGGTACAAGCAGCATACATAATGTGCGTTGAGAAATTTGAAGTTGATATGAGTGAAATTCTGAGAATTTAACTTATTGAAAACCTTGAGAAGATCAAGAATTTAAAGAACTCTCAATTCAGATTTTCATCTTTGATCACTTATATGTTTTTTCATCTTTTGAGAAGATTTCCTCACACTATAGGAGCATACTAGAATGATGAGAGATGTACAATGGAAAGAATTAACAAGGTGTATCTAATACACCCTATTGATAAAGTCAATGAGAGCGCAATGCTAGTTATCAAGACATTCTAGAATGAAATGAGGAAAAGATCAAGAATTCCACCCTCTATGGTTGAAAAGTACAAAAATGATTTGTAGTTTTTAGTTAACATAGATTTTACCTATATAGAAGTGACAAAACCTAGAGTTGAATTTATAGACCCTCTTGATTATGAAGTGTCTGAAGAGTCTATTGAAGGCTATGCAAGAAGAATCCTTAAAATCCAGATTATTTTCCAAGAGTCCTAGATTTGGAATATCTAAGGAAATATCAAGCACTACACCTCAAACTCAATTACAAAAGTCAACAAAGAAAAGTGTTGACACAACAATAAACAAGATCTTAAAATAATTAGGAATGATAGAAGATGAATTCAATATTGCAAAACAAATAGCATCAACTATGCAAGACATTGGTCAAAAGGAAGTATTAATAGTTCCACCATTGGTAGCCAAAGCAACCTCTACATGAGATATTCAGAATGTTGATGAGGATATCACAAAGGAAAGTGAAATGAGCATATCATTTTCTAATCCACTAGCAACAACCACAAGAAAATCAACAAGATCTACTTCCACTACACCTACTAAGAGAGTTAAAAAAATGGCTAGTGGATTGGGAAAAAGATAGAAAACTATTTTCACTCTTATGGGAAGGAAAAGGGTACAAGAGGAAGAATCCACACCTATCAAAAGAATGAGAGGTCAAGTAAAAATTTAGTCACAAGGAGAAGAAGAAGCAAGTAGCAGCAAGAAGAAGCAATGGAATCCTAAGATAGAAAAAGTTAATCCTTTAATCATCAATGATGGATATTTCACCAAGTTAAACAAGTATTATCATATGTATAACAATTTTGAAAAGATAAATCTTGAGAATGCAGTTGTCAGGCACATGATCCTTGTAGACAAGAAATATGAGAACATAAAAGACAAAATACCAAATGAGCTATATGAAAAATTGATAAACGGGAACAAGAGAGAAATTAAGGAAGATAAAAGTATTAGAGAGAGATTTGTAAGAAAACTTTGTGAAGTTAAGGATGAAGAGAACTTCATGGAAACAATGAAGAGTCTTGGCACTCATGTAAGGAGAAAAAGAAGAACTATTATAATCATGAGAGGAAATTATGAGGAAATAAATAGGGAAATAGACGAAGCAGTTGTAAGAGTAATGACATCTATACTTGCAGAAGCATCAAGTGAGTCAAAACATGACACCCTAATATTAGAAACAACTATGCAAACAAAGGATACATCACCCTTGAAAGAGACATCACAGACTATAATTACCTCACCAACAAGATTGATTAATGATGAAACTATGAAAGTAAAAGGCACAAGCATCACCATTGATAAAGAAGAAGATCATTTTGAAGACCAAGGAGAGGATATTGGCAATTTGGAAGGTATGATGAATGAGGAAGAATAATCAGAGGCATTCGAGGAGGAAGTAATAGAAATTGATGTTGAATTAGAAAATAAATGGAAGATAGTTGAGAAATAAGTCACTTTAACCTTACCGAGGTTGAAGAATGTTGTAACTGAACAAGAAGCTCAAATTAATGAATGAGAAAAAGAGGAAAAGAGAAAATAAAAAGAAGTAAAGCCTACAGAGATAGTACCACAACACATACAGTTGGACACACCATAGAAGGAAACACCTGCAAGTACATCAAATCACCTATTGAATCAGTGCTAGCAAGTTTGGGAATATAAGTTGATGATGATGATGATAAAATAGAACTGATCTCATCTTTGAAAAAAAACATTAGAAAGAACAAGACAGTAAAATTTTTGGAGGGATCACTACTTGAGGTAACTAATAAGCTACAAAATGTTATATCTACTCAGATTAGTGAAGTTGATCTACAAGCTAAGGTAAAGGAAGTGATTAAAGCTTTTCATAGTGAGTTTACTATATTATCAGACATTGCAACAGTTAAGGCACAAACACTTCATGATGCATAGTTATTTCAGTCAACTTGTCAGAATATTAAGAATGCTTTATACAACCTTGATATTTGTATTAAGGAGTTGAGAAAATGTTTGGAAAGAGGAAATTGTATGGTCAGTGTTCCCTTTCACGCCATCACATCTCAGACATTATAGAGAAGTTGAAGAATAAATTGACAAAATTACAAGTCATGGTGAATGAATTACATAATCCTAACATGAAGATCACAAACATTGAGAAGAAAATAAGTAAGCTACATGATGAGATAACCTTATTGGAGAATGAAAAAGAAAGGAAGTTGAAGAGATTTTCACTACTTAGAGAATACTTGACATTGCAAATCAGTAATGTGCAAAATCAACTACAAAAATGTATTTCCTCAAAGACGTCATATGGTAAATTTTCTTATCCTAACCTTAGAGCAGTTGAGATAGCATCTTATGGGCTATGTGCACTACTCAGTGTATCAGATTCAATGAAGACTACATGGGATAAGGAGATTGCAAACTTGAAGGTGAACTTTACATACTACATTTCAAGCCTTCCAGCTCTACAGAGTTGAAGACAAAGAGGTATATCAGAAAAATTAACCTATATATATATATATATATATATATATATATATATATATATATATATATATATATATATATATATATATATATATATATATATATATATATATATATATATATATATATGTAAAAGAGGGAGTAATAATATGAGAAAATTGCTAATATATATAAGGTATAGATATATGTGGAAAGGATATAGTATATTTAAATGGGGAGTATCCCTATGATGGAATGATGTAAATAAATATGTATGATCCATATACTTTTTCAAATCTTGTAAAGGCCATGTAACACAATGTTATAAAATGTTGCAAGTTTGTTTTTGAAGTTTTATTGTAAAGTTTTGGGACTTAGCCAATTTTTCCATATGTTGCCATCAATGACAAAGGGGGAGATTGTTGGAAATTTGGCTATGTATGATATCATGATGTTGTCATTATGGAAACATATATTCAACATGAAGACAACATAATTCAAGGATAAAGTTTTGGATGAGAACTTAAGGAAATTGTCTAAGTATAACAATGTTTATCTGTCAACACAAAGACTATTCTGATCAACAAAGTTTACAAAAGTATTTCCAACATAAGAAAACTTGAGCACAAATTATATGAGGTATGATGAAGCTACATCTAAGAGTGCAAGATTGTACGACATGTACAGACAAAGTTATTAATGTTTTACAAAAATAATGTTGAGCCTACCAGAACAAAGCAATGACTAGTAAATGAATGTTTTGGGTTAAGGGATTATTTTATTTATAAAAATAATGACTTAAATAATTAGGGACAACATCCTAGATATTAACCCTAAGGCAACAAGAATTATTGTTATGTTTTGGAAACATTTAAGCTGACCGTAAAGCTATATTTGTGATAGCTTGTATAAAGAAACATATTTTGTAATGTGAAGATGTAAAAAAAAGACTTAAGAAAGATATATGTAACATTTATGTAATGTTGTGATATTGATGTGAAATCTGATGTATGATTAGAACAATGTGAATTGATAACAAGTTTTGTGAAGATCCTAAAGCTAGATCAGAATATTGAAGATATTCAGCAGCAGTAAAAGGTTTTTGTATTCTATCTTTTGTATTAAAGATTATAATTGTATATTGCATGTTTGGGTAGTGGGCTCATCTTGCATACATTCATTTTTTGTAATACCAACTCCTTTAGGGTTGACGCTTCTAAAAAGGCCTAAAGTCCTCTAACAAGGACCAAGACACTATACAAATGTAATAGACTCCTAACAGGGTCAATATCTTTAACAAGATACTTTTGATTAGTGGATCATTTGTGGGTATCATCCCCACTGGGGTTTTCCCTTGGCCAAGGTTTCCTCGAGAAAAAATATGGTGTTATGAGTTCTATTTTTATGGTTGTGTTTTCTATTCAGTTTATTTTCTTATGCAACTTACAAGTTAATTAAATATATCCATACTTGGGCAAAAGCAAAAGTTTGTGAAATACTGATTCACCCCCCTCTCAATATTTCCTATTTCTAACAAAACCTGTCGCCCAATATGTATTATATCAACAAAGTATACTTTCAATAAATTGCAGACTTTCCTAGCAAACATTTTGGAAATTATGATGGCCATAGCCAAAAAGACATCTCTACCTAAAAAAATGTGAAAGCCATTGATATCCTCAATTTACAAAAAATGATACCCATCAAAGACCCCCTTTCTCAATCTCACTATTCTTCCATGAAATATGATTCCCCTACAAAATTAACCCTTGATCCTTCTAAAACCTCATAAATACAAATATTTTGGAATGCAATGACAAGATTATCAAATTCATCAAGGAAAATGTCATTACTCTTAGGGCATTCTCGTGATGGACCTCCAATTTCTATGGTCGATCTAGGGAACAACAAAGAAACCTGAGAAACTGATGGAGAACTTGATGTTACCATGACACCTATAGATGTCATTGGAGCTGAGAAGATAAAATGAGCTATCTGTGAGTGGTCATGACCAAGGATGGGCAAAATTGTGTGAAGCTTAGAGTAGATCTTTCTTTTCTGACCTTGTGTGAAAGACCCCCCAATTTCCCTAGCCGTACCTTGGAAGGGCCTAACATGCCTTAATTTGATAGACCATTTCATGGTATCTAGAGCCATTTTGAACACCCATTTTTTCCACAATGGATCTCTTGGAAAAATACCGGCAAAAAATGTATTCCCTTTCCATAAATCATAGTTTTTCATGATGTCCAAAATGTCTATATTTTGGAGAAATGCATGATCAATTATCTTGTGCAGTATCTTAGTAAGTGGTACCCAAGATTGAACAATATCCAATACATTTAAAATAAAGACAAAAACCAATTGAGATGGGTAGATGAACCTTTTCTCACTTGGGAAGAGAACTTCCACACCAATGATGCACTTGATACTATGATTACAATGGCTACAATCCATATTGAAAGATAAGGCCAACTAACTTTCTGAAATGTGGTCTTCAAATGGGTACTTCTAGTCAGTAATTGACAATTCAACCCTAAATTTTTTTGGACAATAATCCATGATCATAGTAGAGAATTATCTAGTGATCTCCAAGATTCACAATTCATTTAGAGATGAATAAGGAAAAAATAGATATTTCTCTCTTATTTAAATGCTCCATACTCTTTAAGTATGTACCATTGTCATTAACTGAGAGCATGCCTTGCCATAATTACAAAATTAGATTTTATGAAAGGAATGCATCTCAACTATAATAATGTGAGTTTTTAAACTCATGTGGAGAATATAATATGTGGCCATGATCACTTAATAATCAAACTTTATATGTGGTTAAAAGTACAACACTTCCATTGACACTAATCTAGGCATGACTGATAAAGTGTCACAAATTGTCGATAATAATATCCCTTGAATCTACTCCAAATTATTCCTATGATTTAGAAAAGGAATAAAATAACTTCTAATGGTAAGGAATATTTTTCATGTTAGATATATTCTTTTTTAATTGCTAGCTTGAGACTAAGTATCTCCTTTAATTTGAACCTGTCAATAGTAGAATCTAAATTAGTTTCATTGCATCCCATATTTGCTAATATATCTATAACCATATTCCCTTCCCTAAGTGTGTGAGAAATCCTACATTCTATTAAGGTATCCATCAAAAAACATACTTGATTAAGGATATATGCCAACCACCAATTGTCTGAATTTCTGTTAATACATGCATTCATTATGATGAATGAGTCTCCTTCAATGTGATTTTTTTTTTCCACCAAGGGTTTTTTGCTAAGACCAGACCCGATAAGAGAGCTTGGGAATCAACTATGTTATTTATACCTAGAAGAATAGACATAACTTTAAAAGCTTGTAGAGCACCCCTACACTAGTACATTTGAGGCCAAATTCCAATGGCCATTTGTCAAATTTTCAACAATAATTTGTTGAAACTTCGACACATCTGTCCGTCGACATTTTTGCATTGGAAATGGCAATGGAAGTGATAACTGTCGATATTTTGACATCGCTACCCGTTGAAATTGGCCACATAAATAGCATTTTACTATGGGACCGATTTGTTGAAAAATGTTTCTTATGATGTTTCGTTAGTTGGAAAGGTGATGGATATTTAGTAGATGTCCGACAGGAGTACCTATTGGAGGTATAGCAGTCCCGTCGCACCAATCTATTGGATTGGGATTCTGCCTAACGGTTACCTGTCGAATATCCAATGATAGGTAATCAAGTACCGACACGAGCAGTCATTGGATGAATAGCTCTTTTGTTGGAAAAGGATTACTACATGTCAAAAAAGTGACAAATTAGCAAAGTAAAAATAACAAAGCTCAAGAGACCATCATAGTTGGTCTCCGTCTTTGGTCCATATACTGACAAAACATTTTACATTTTGTTAGCTCATCAAATGAGGGGATTTGAAATAATTTAATAGAATATTTTCATGATAACGTATATTATTTAATTTCACATTGCACAAATTTATTGACTCCACGCACTTGTATACTACGAACACAACCATAAAGAAGCATGTCCTCCCATGGCCTACATTACTCAAGCCACATGAGGGGATGCTTCTTTATGGCTATGCTTGATGCATATAAGTGTGCAAAGTAGATAAATTCATTCATGGTCAAACTAAAATAATATACATTATACATGAAAATATCATCCATTAAATTATTTCAAATCACCGCATTTGATGAGCTAACGAAATGTAAAATGTTTTGTCAGTATATGGACCAAGGCTAGAGACCAACTATGATGGTCTCTTGAGCTCTGCTATCTTTAGTCCTAGCCACTGGGCAAGGGCTGGAAGACTTATACCTGTTGATCGTTGAGAATAATCACCGCCTTGCCTTTATGTACACTGCATAGTATCCAATATAAGAGAAGGCAGAAAATATGAATGGATAAAAGAAATGAAAGATACAATAAAATTATCTTGTTGTTTACCTTCTCATAATTGATCCCAGTCTCACAAAAGTAATTTTATACGATCACTAGTACATTTCGTGAATGGATGAGAAACAGTATCCAAAGTTTCTAGATTCTGAGAAGAGGTATGAGTGGAGGCTAAAAAAGGGATATTTGTGAAGGTTTTATAGATGTAGTACTAAATCGTCATCTCTGCACTGGTACTCAATTTGGAAACCCTCTCTAGAAAATATCCACATCTAGCAAATCTCCACAAAAATACCTACTGGCCTCCACTGCATATACGTCTTCTCAGTATCTAAAAACTCTCCATCATTGATTCCCGTCATTTTTCACCATCTCCATGGACTGAGACCTTAAATTATTGAGCTTCTCTTTGTTTTGAGAATTGTTTAACATTCTCTACTCAACAGGCCCAACCATGTGAAGGTGGAAGCTCATCTGACCCCTCCTAGGAGCCTCTTATTACCCTTTATGACATTTTAAGACCTCTAAGATGTGTATTCTTAGGGTTCATAAAGGGTCGTAAATGGTCATAAGGGGTTCTGGGACACAACAGCTGAGAAACATAAATGTAGGCATCATGGTCACAAGTTTTTGGAGACAACATAATTGAGTGATATACCTAGACGATGCAAAGCAACCACTACTCCTTTGGAACCAAAGGAGTAGTAGTTTCTTTGCATCATCTAGGTATACAACTCAATTATGTTGTCTCCAAAAAATTGTGACCATAATGCTTACATTTATGTTTCTCAGCTATTGTGATATCTACATTTATGTTTCTCATCTTTCATACGTGTTTATGTGCATGTTTTTTATGTGTTTGGTAAGACATATTTCTAGTTTGGGCTTGGATCCTATGAAAATTAGCTTCATAACAATGAAGTAGATGATAGATGAGCAATTAGCTTCCCAAGAAAAATCCCATAAATGAACTATGCGTACCCCAATTCCTGTGGCCTCTGTGCATACCCAAAGGATAAATTTGAAACACAAGGGTAAGGCTTAAAGATCTATCTGGTGATTTAAAATTAACTTATTTAATCCTTACCCTTGTTGTTTCAAATATATCCTTCAGGTATGTGCAAAGGACACGGGAATTGGGGGTACACACAGTTCATTTACAAGATTTTTCTTGGAAGCTAATTGCTTAGCTCTCATCTGCTTCAATTATTATCAAGCTAATTGTTGAAGGATCCAAGCCTAGGCTAGAAAGATGTCTTCCCATTCTGTTTAAGCCATATTCCTTGTTCTTGTCAAACTTCCTTGGTAGGGTAGGCGTGCTCTCTACAGTACTCTTCTTCAATTTGTGTTCAATGATAAGCATCTTCTTCTTCTTCCTAATTGCAACTAGAGCTTCCTTTTCATCGGGATTCAACTCCACTTCCCCCATCTCATCATCCTTATCACCCTTAGCTACCATCCTAATCCCTTCTTCCCTCTCCAGTTCTTCAAGCCTCTGCAAGATATCTGGATCAATAAAGTCTACAACATTGTGTCCATCGATGATCTCAAGAATATCATCTTCTTTCCACTCTTCATTTGCCAAAATATATCACTTCTTCAATATTTTAGTCTCTAGTGGTTGCAAATCAATCTTATTACAAACTACAATAAGAGGCTTATTGGAAAACAGAGGTTTTATGCTATGAAACAGAGCCACCTATTGTGCAATACTATAACCACATGACCCCGAAACATCAAGGAAAAACAAAACAACCACCTTCAAATGAGCCAAGGTAATAATATTGAGCATCTCTATGGTGTTCCTATCCTCCAAGGGGTGGTCTAAAATACCAAGGGTATCAATAGGCTAAATAGCTTCAAACTGTCATAGAGGCCTAATGGCTCTACCTTGTAGCCCACAACATAAAGCACAGTGCTCAAAGCAAAGTACATGTCCATATTGTAGAAATGGAAAAGAAACAACAAGAAAATAAATAAAAACAAATAAAAAATAAAATATTGCAATTAAATAATCACCAACAATGATACACATAATACCTCTATATGCAGCCCATATTTAACATTTCAAATGCAAGAATGAAAGAAAACATGGAACTAAGCCCACAGTTCATAGGTCCACAGAGGGACATTTATCATAGTCATAGAAATATGATTATTTTAAAATGGAATACACCAAGGAGTACCATCAGAAATATTGACCATTTACAATCATGAACAGTGAATAATCAAATAGCTCATTTTTTTATCAGCATGTGTAGTCTGTCTGTATATGAAAAATGAATGAAATATCAAGCTAAAATAAAACAATGAACAAAAATTCAAATTCAAGGCCTAATTTATCAAGAGCAACAAACACTAGGATGAAAGAAAAATCATTAATACTATAGAAAAATCATTAGGACTATAGAAAAATCATTAAGACTAGAAAATCAAGTTCTAGAAAAATCATTACGACTATAGAAAAATCATCTAGACTAGAAAATCAAGTTCTAGAAATGGACTGTTCTGATGCTTTTCCATTACAAAAATTGAGCATTCATCAGTTGGTACTTCTTGGTGTATTCCATTTAAGTTTTTCAGCTGTCATGTTTATGTGCATGTTCTTTATGTGTTTGGCTTATCTCCCTCGCAAGGGATACATCGATAGGTAATTGATTTGAAAGCATAATGATTTGACAATATTTTTGAGGATAGGCGTAATCATCCCGCCAACCTTAATTAGCAACATTTATGATATATGTCAAGTACTTATAATCAGTATGCCCAACAAACAGAGACTTAGTAGTAAAAGCATGTTCTTTGGTTTACTAGTTTACTTATAATCAGTATGTCCTTTGGTTTACTAGTTTAATCCGGTTTAAGAATGGTTTGTTTCATGTTTGAATGTACCATTGAATGAAGCTTGGCTATATTAAGTACAATCTTAAGACTCGTGACTATGAATGTTCATCAAAGCTTAGGCAACTCTGAATGTTCATCACCTGTGCATATAAGTGTTGATAATAGAAGGTATATGCATAGGTGAAAAATATGCATATTTGACCAAGCAATACTGGGAGCTAGACCCAACAACAAATAGATTTGTGGTGATTTTCACAATAGTACATGTGTTACTAGGTAAGCTCCCAATAGTGCTCAGGAAAATATGCATGTTCATCACCTGTGCATATGAAGTGACTCTAATGGCAGATACAATCACTAAATTCTGCATACTCCTTATTTTGTTCTGGGTTGATATTGTCAGACATGGTCTTTCTTGAATGGAATGACTCATTACTTGTACATTGACTAGAATGTTTGTGGAAGAAGGATGATTTGTTTACAACCATTTTTTCAACTCTAATTTTCTCAACACAAAGGGACATTTATTATAGCAATAGAAACATGATTATTTTAAAATAGAATACACCAAGGAGTACCATCAGAAATATTGACCATTTACAATCATGAATAGTTAACCTAAATCAAATAGCTCATTTTTTTATTAGTATGTGTAGTCTTTGTGTATATGAAAAATGAATGAAATATCAAGCTGAAATAAAATAGTGAACAAAAATTCAAATACAAGGCCTAATTATCAAGAGCAACAAACATTAGGACGAAAGAAAAATCATTAAGACTATAGAAAAATCATTAGGACTATAGAAAAATCATTAAGACTAGAAAATGAAGTTCTAGAAAAATCATTACGACTATAGAAAAATCATTACAACTATAGAAAAATAATTTAGACTAGAAAATAAAGTTCTAGAAATGGATGGTTATGATGCTTTTCCATTACAACAATTGAGCATTAATCATTTGGTACTTCTTGGTGTATTCCATTTAAGTTTTTTAGCTATCATGTTTATGTGCATGTTCTTTATGTGTTTGGCTTCTCTCCCTCGCAAGGGATACACCGATAGGTAATTGATTTAAAACCATAATGATTTGACAATATTTTTTCAGGATAGGCGTAATCATCTCACCAATCTTAATTAGCAACATTTGTGATATATGCCAAGTACTTATAATTAGTATGCCCAACAAATAGAGACTTAGCAGTAAAAGCATAAGGTTGCACATCCACATCCACCCAAGTATTAGAGCCTTTCAAATTTGTAAAGAACACAAACCTTACAAATCAAATTGATATTTCATTAAACCTATGTTCTTGATCAAGTTCTTAAAGATTAAAACATGAAATAAAAAGAAGATGAAATGAAGATGACATGTTCCTTGTAGTGAGGACATTCAAGAGAGGTTTGATGAGTATTCAGATTGCTCAAAGATTGATTTTGAATCAGCAATTGGTGAAGAACATGAAGTGGTGTGTGGTGAATCTGAAGATGGAAGGAAAGAAAAGTCCGAAGTTTTGAATTTGGACAATAAAGGCTCCTTTCCTCATTCTCATAAGTCTGCAAATTTGTCACATGGATTAATCAGTAAAGAAGAGGCATCTAGCATTGGCATTCAAGATTTAAAGGTTGGGCCTGACCATTGCACAAAAAAGGTTCTTTTATCCATTTAAAAAATTTCACTAGGGTATGACCATAATTCTGAGTTCATAATAGTGACATAACTCCACTACCTCAATATATGGCAGCCTTTGGTCAAGAAGAGAACAATGATTTACATCCTATATTTGATGGTACACATGGTGCAAGCATGGGACATGATGGGAATGATACAACTAATCATAATTAATAAAAGAACTCTTGTGATATTGATATCAGGATTCAACTGTGTAGTTTTTGAGTCAAACTCATTGACCCATGTTTCATGAGTAGTGGTTCACACAAACCCATCTCTCATGAGAATGAATGGAACACTTAGCACTCATTGGATACCCATCTCCTACTTATCAAAAGAACTCTTGCCAATATTAGGGTACCCACAGATCAAAATAGTCTTGGTAGTTGGGTCAAGAGACAGAAACCTTTCCATATGTTGCCTCACTTGTTTGAGGTAAGCCAAACTCAATCCAATTCTCTTAACAATGGTACACATTCATCCAAGTGCAACAACCTTCAAATATTTGCACCAGTAAAGAGAATCCCCATATTTTATCAGCCTAACATAGTCTTTGGCCACTTTGGCAATGAGAACCTCAAAATAGAGAAAAGAAACTTAGTAAAACTAGTCTATGTCATTGTTTGTGAGGGTACAGTCATGATAAGTTCCTCTCAAACCTCTCCAAACATGTAAGATTTTCTTTAAATACTTTATTGATCTCTTCTAAACATTAACCAAATCAAAACTACATTTGAATCCACACACAATAACCCAAAATGAAGGGTTTTGTATCCTTTAATGAATCTCAGTCACTGGTAACGAATGGACAGTCAAACCACTTGTCTTCAAAGCATTAAATAAGTGAATATGAAAGTTTGAAAACTAGTCCCAACAATTCTTAAACATACTTTATTGTTTAAGAATTGTTGGGACTGGTCCTTTGGTGTGTATTAAACAGAATAGAATTTTTAGCATATTATTATCATTCTATTTCTTTGTTGTAAACATGCCATTGGTTCAATTTTAATCTACTAGTGTCATTCCCTAGCCCATGCTTTATCTCCATTATTTGATGTTATTCATTGTTTTGAAATGTTGAATGTGGTTATCAAATGGAAAAAATAGAAAAAAAAATTTAACACGAAAAGAAATTTACAAAACTGAACGAATGGCATGTTTACAACAAAGAAATAGAATGATAATAATATGCTGAAAATTCTATTTTGTTTAATACATGCCAAAGGACCAGTTGTATGAAATTGTCAATCACATAGCATTTCACTATTGTATGAGTGAATTGTGCAGGAACAGTTAACATTAAACAAGGAGCAAACTCCTCAACACATCTTGGAAACCATTGAATTCAATAATAAATTAAACCTAACACAAACACTATTCCTTCCATTCACTTCTATCAAGAATAAATAATTTAATCCATTCAACATTACATATAATCATTAGACAATTACATTTCCTAACTGTGTAGAGGAACAGTCACAACCAAAATGATCAAAAGTACTTTCACCCTTGCACAAGCTATTCCAAACTTCAAGTAAAATGAGAAATATGCTATATCAAATCATTCATATTCATATTAACCATTCAAAGGATCATTTTGTCAATGAACCCTCTGGCTGTACCCCTTGCAACAAAGAAAAGAAACCTCAAAATAGAGAAAGGAAACTTAGTAAAACCAGTCTATGCCATTGTTTGTGAGGGTATAGTCATGATAAGTGCCTCTCAAACCTCTCCAAACATGTAATAATGTCTTTAAATACTTTATTAATCTCTTCTAAACATTAACTAAATCAAACCTACATTTGAATCCACACACAATAACCCAAAATGAAGGGTTTTGTATCCTTTAATGAATCTCAGTCATTGGTAATGCATGGACAATCAAACTAGTAGTCTCCAAAGCATTCAATAAGTGAATATGAATGTTTGAAAACTTTCCTCTCAACTTCCCCAACCACTCCTAATCAATTAGAGGGATTAGTTGAGTGTTTAGACACTAAAACTTCTTAAATATACTTTATCTTATATGATGAATTGTTAATAAAGGTCTAATATACAATGGTCATGCCAGTAATATCAACAAACGTGAATCCAAACATTTCAAAATAGTGAATCGATATCCTTGAGCACAAGCACCAATAACATTAAATAATGGAGATAAAGCACAAGCTAGGGTGCGACACCAGTAGAATGCGGTCATTTCAATGAGCATTCATGATCAAATAAAATGCAATGCATTTGAAATTTGTGGTCGAATATGACGCTAGAGGCTCGAAAGACGTTGCCCGTCAAAGATACCAATCAAAGATGAAGAAATCACATACCTTCTCTTGTGCTTAGCTTTCACAAAGGAAGATTTGATAGCCAAATATTCCCTGTACCACACGAAGAACATGCCATTGGTTCAATTTAGCATGTTATTATCATATCAAATGAAGTATGTTTAAGAATTGTTGGTAAGGATAGGAATAGTGGAGATTCTAGAAATATCCCTCTAATCGATTAGGAGTGGTTGGGGAAGTTGAGAGGAAAGTTTTCAAGCATTCATATTCACTTATTGATTGCTTTGGAGACTACTAGTTTGATTGTCCATGCATTACCAGTGACTGAGATTTATTAAAGGATAAAAATCCCTTCATTTTTGGTTATTTTGTGTGGATTCATTCAAGCCAAGAAGATTAAGAAGATGGGGCAGGAGGACATTGTGGTAGAAGAAGTATTTAAAGATATTTGCATGTCCCCTATCCTTGAGATCAAGACTATAGGTGATGAAGACCATGTTGAGGATGAGGGGGTCTTAATCAGGGAGGGGCATAAGATGAATTTGTCTTGAGAGATGAGGAAGGAATTTTGGAAAATAGAACAATCAAGAAAAATAAATCTAAGTCCAAAAAGAAACTAAACTAGAACAAGAAGCAAAAAAAAAGTTTTCAAGAGTTTGGAACAACATTTCAGAATCCATGAATGGTATGGATAAGGTGACCTTCATTCTTGGTCATGACTTCAATGAAACATTGGATATGGCTGATAAGAAAGGGAGCAAGGGGACTATGAGCAGGATCCAATTTGATTTTCAAATCTTTTTCACCAAAAATGGATTGTGGAAAGTTAAAACCAAGAATGGGGTGTTTACATGGATGAATAGGAAACATGGATTCTCATACATCACAGAGAGATTGTACCATTTTGTCTAGAAAGAGAATGGGGATCCCTCCCCTTGATCTTTGAGGCAAAAATACTTCCCATGACCGGGTCAAATCACTTTCTAGATGCTTTATTTTTGTAGAAGGATTTGGTAGACTTTTACTCATCACTATGGTCATCACAGGATGGAGTGATATATAGTAGAGAGCTATATAGGGATGGTTGATAACTCACTGATTACATGATAACCCGATTTTGAAGGGTCACTGGTTGAGGGGACAGTCAAGGTCTAGATGCTGATAGTGTTCCTTGAGGGAAGGGGGATTGTGAAAGACTTGTTATCATTGTATTGTATATTTCCAATATGTATGGATGTAGGGAAGACCAAGAGAATGAAGGATCACTTACTGATTGCATGAGAACCTGGTTTTGAAGGGTCACTAGTTGAGGGGACAGTCAAGGTCTGGATGTTGATAGTGTTCCTTGAGGGAAGGGGGATTGTGAAAGACTTGTTATCATTGTATTGTGTATTTCCAATATGTTTGGATGCAAGGTAGACCAAGAGAATGAAGGATCACTCACTAATTGCATGATAACCCAGTTTTGAAGGGTCACTAGTTGAGGGGATAGTCAAGGTCCGAATGTTGATAGTGTTCCTTGAGGGAAGGGGGATTGTGAAAGACTTTTTATCATTGTATTGTGTATTTCCAATATGTTTGGATGTAGGGCAAACCAGGAGAATGAAGGATCACTCATTGATTTCATGATAACCCAGTTTTGAAGGGTCACTGGTTGAGGGGACAATCAAGGTCTAGATGTTGATAGTGTTCCTTGAGGGAAGGGGGATCATGAAAGGCTTGTTATCATTATATTTTGTATTTCCAATATGTTTGGATGCAGGGCAGACTAGGAGAATGAAGGATCACTCACTGATTGCATGATAACCCAGTTTTGAAGTGTCACTGGTTGAGGGGACAATCAAGGTCCAGATGTTGATAGTTTTCCTTGAGGGAAGGGGGATTGTGAAAGACTTGTTATCATTGTATTGTGTATTTCCAATATGTTTGGATGCAGGGAAGACTAGGAGAATGAAGGATCACTCACTGATTGCATGATAACCTAGTTTTGAAGGGTCACTGGTTGAGGGGACAATCAAGTTCCAGATGTTGATAGTGTTCCTTGAGGGAAGGGGGATTGTGAAAGGCTTTTTATCATTGTATTGTGTATTTCCAATATGTTTAGATGCAGGGCAGAATAGGAGAATGAAGGATCACTCACTGATTGCATGATAACCCAGTTTTGAAGGGTCACTGGTTGAGGGGACAATCAAGGTTCAGATGTTGATAGTGTTCCTTGAGAGAAGGGGGATTGTGAAAGACTTGTTATCATTGTATTGTGTATTTCCAATATGTTTGGATGTAGGGCAGACTAGGAGAATGACAGATCACTCACTAATTGCATGATAACCCAGTTTTGAAGGGTCACTGGTTGAGGGGACAGTCAAGGTCCGGATGTTGATAGTATTCCTTGAGGGAAGGGGGATTGTGAAAGAATTGTTATCATTGTATTGTGTATTTCCAATATGTTTGGATGCAGGGCAAACCAGGAGAATGAAGGATCACTCACTGATTGCATGATAACCTAGTTTTGAAGGGTCACTGGTTGAGGGGACAGTCAAGGTCTGGATGATTGGGCCATTTGAGGACCCTATTTCTTGGTATTAATTTCTATTCAAATTGGATGCATGGATTTCTTGTGAATTATCGGTTGCTATGTATCCTACAACTGCATCCGTAAATTTGCATATACTTCTCTAGGGTTGTAAGCCACTTAGGGATCAAAATAGAGAAAATAAATCAAAATCATTCTTTGTCCTATTTCCTTTTAACAAAGTCTCAACTATCAAGTCTTTTTCTACCAAGTTGTGCATCTCTTTGTGAGCATTTTTCACTCACTAATTGCATGATAACCCCATTTTGAAGGGTCACTGGTTGAGGGGACAATCAAGGTCTGGATGACTGGGCCATTTAAGGACCCTATTTCTTTGTATTAATTGCTATTCAAATTGGATGCATGGATTTCTTATGAATTATCGGCTGCTATGTATCCTCCAACTACATCTATAAATCTGCATATACTTCTCTAGGGTTGTAAGCCACTTAGGGATCAAAATAGAGAAAATAATCAAAATCGTTCTTTGTCTTATTTCCTTTTTAAAAAGTCTCATCTATCAATGATACAATACATTTGATTCCCTAAGCTATCAATATAAATGGTGCCTAGCTAGAAGCTCATGGGCTGTCCATTTGCTAACCATAGTCAACATTTCAAAAAAATGGATATCCTTGAGCACAAGCACCAATACCATCAAATAATGGAGTTAAAGCATGGGCTAGGGCACAACACCAATACAATGCGGTCATTTTAGTGAGCATCTCAAAATATACAATGGCGTCATTAAACGTGCCAGTAATATCAACAAACGTGAATCCAAAAATTTCAAAATAGTGAATCAATATCCTTGAGCACAAGCACCAATAACATCAAATAATAGAGATAAAGCACTATCTAGGGCATGACACCAGTAGAATGCGATCATTTCAGAGAGCATTCATGACCAAATAAAATGCAATGCATTTGAAATTTGTGGTCGAATATGATGCCAGAGGTTTGAAAGATGAAGAAATCACATACTTTCTCTCGTGCTTAGCTTTCGCTCATTTTCTCCCGCTCAATCAAAATAAAAATGATTTGGTGCTTCACTTTTTTTTTATCTATACCTCGAAACTGTTAGAATTATGATGGTCAATTTAAAACCCATCGGAATACCGACACCATTGGGGCCTATTTTTAAAAAAATAACAAATTCATTAAAACAAAATTACCCGTTGGAAGTTTTTGTCAAAATTTGGCCCCAAATGTAGTAGTGCTATGATCCCTAATGCAGATACCAATCCCATAATTACCTGGGTTACCTCTAGCTGATCCATCAAAACTCATCTTAATAAAGTTCTTTGTAGGAGGAATCCACTTGACCTTTGATCTTTCTGAAGCTTTTTTATCACAAGTTGATCTAATCAGGAAGGAAGGAGATGGAAAGTTTGTCCAATTCTTAGCAACCAATATATCCCATGAAGAAATGTGTGTTGGGACTAATCTATTTTTAACATGGGATAGAACCATTTATGTAATCAAAGCTTCTACTACTATCTCTACTGATGAAGACATTGTAGACACCTAAATTCATCCTTTTAACATTAATTAAATTTAATTTAATTAATTATCCCAAATAAAAGTATAGTTAATTTTTTAATTAATTATATTTGTTAAATTCATCTATTTATTTAATTAAATAAATTCACTAATTATAGTATTTGAATTAAATTTAAATACTACCTTTCATAATGTATTAAATTTAATTTAATACATATTCCTCCATATTCCCCTTTTAAATAAATTTTTAATTTATTTAATTCCCTCACATTCTTTATTTCTACTAAGCCATGATTAAATTAAATTTTATTTTATTTAATCGTAAATCCAATCTAGATGCTACCCTACACACATCACTTTCTATCTAATAAACCTATTCACTAATTAACTGAGGTTAATTAGGCTAATTTTTAGATTCCTACATCCATTAGTCCTAATTATTTGCTCACACATGTGTGAGAAAATTTCTAAAAATGACCTTATCAAAAATTGCTAAGATTGCACAAACAAGGCTTCTTACATTTTTTATGACACTTCTTACACATTCTAAAATGGTGAAAATGAACTTTTTCACTTGCACATCTCTTACACACACTTACACATGTACTTGAAGTACACTTTGACCTTTCACATCCCAAGTTGCTCACACATGTGTGAGCAAGTCTTGGAATTTGCATGGCTTATGTGTCTCCTTGGTGTCACCTATGTGGATTCCACATAGATGCCACCTCACCCCAGCCCTCCAAAATCCTATAAATAGGACCCTTGTCTAAAGCAAAATACCATTCCCTTTTGTATTAGAGTTATTATGCTAGTATATGCTTAGAATTTTAGAGTTTTTTCTAACCATTTGGTAGTTGTTAGATTTTCATTGTAGATTTAGCTTCATTAGTTGTTGTTACTTGCATGCCATTGAGCTTGAGGATTGCTTTCATAGCTCCTCCTTGAGCTTCTTTGGCCTCTTGCATTTGAGTTCTTGAGAGTTGCTTCTATAGCTTCTTCTTGAGCATCTCAAATCCTCATCATACTTGCATTTTAGTGGGATCTATACTTGTTTTGGGAGAGCACACCCACAAATATCTCTAAGAGTTGAAATCAAGCAAGTCTTGGGTGCACTTTCTTATTGCTCATCGGAGGTTGTGGTGAAAACTAGTGTTTTTTATAAGTTTATGAACATGCTAAAATAGATTTGAATATGCTCTTTATCATTAACATTTGCATGTTTGAACTTATTTTTAACAGGTGGATTTTCATCATACACATTTTGGCACGCCCGGTAGGACACACAGTCCCATTTACTAACTATTTCTCTTGATTTTGTGAAGGTTTCTCATGAATTTTCTAGACAGGTGTCTCCGCATGACCAGAGGCATCTCCATGTGTAAACAAGTGTCTCTACACATAGGCATCTCTACCTATCAATAGGCATCTGTGCACATAGGCGTCTCTGCCTGTACACAGGCGTCTCTGCCTCCACACAGGCATCTCCGCCAGAAAGAGTTTTTCTCTCATTTTAATTTATTTTAATCAGCAAAACTTGTATTTCATAATCACATTAAGGCTAATGATAAGTATTAAAACACCTAATTGTATCTGCAAATGAAGAAAAATACATGAAGCTAATGAAATCTTTATTTTTGTGCAGATAGGTGTCTCTGCATACACACGGGTGTCTCTACTAGAAGAGGGAGTTTTCCTTTGTGTTGTTTTTTTAAGCTGATTAAGTAAAAAAAATTGACATATTAAGGTTAAAAATCATTGTATTTTTTGCTATAAGAAACCTTTTTATGCATTCAAAACTTAATGAGAAGATAAAACTTTCAAACATTGGTGTTTAACTTCTATTTTTATGTAGATAGGTGTCTCTGCCTGTACACAGGTGTCTCTGACAGATAAGCATCTTTGCCTATACACAGGTGTCTTTGCATGTAAATAGGTGTCTCTAACAAACAGGTGTCTCTACTTGTAAACAAACGTCTCTGTCTAATTTTTGCATGTTTTCATAATATCTTGCACTTTGAGTTTTTTGATCTAATTTTTTTGGAAGATACTAACATTTTGTGACTTCTAATAGTGATTTTGTAGAATGTTGACCAAGATTTGACCACTGTAAGACTACTAACTTGTTTGTTTTGTAGGACTTTGTTAGAAGACCAAACACACTAAACTACTTATCAAAGTTGTTTTGTAGGTTTCCAAGGAGATTCAATCCAACATTATATTTTCTTAATGATTTCTTAGGCACCTAGAATTAAATAGGAATTCTTTTTCTATAGATAATGATTCATTAGCTAGGGGATTATGCTCTTTTCTCCTAGTGAGAAAAATAGAAACCCATAACCTTTTGAATTGTGGTCTTAAAGAAAAGACTTGGAATTAATCATTTGTTTGATGTGTTTGGGAGAAAACCTCATTAGATAGGAGATTATGCTCTTTTCCCCTTGAGGGAAAACCAGAAATCTAGACTCCTTCTTGGGGCCAATCCATGCATTTACTTTCAATCCTTTAGATGGGCCTGTCGGTGAGGTAAAAATCTCTCGGGAATGACCCATGTGAGAACAAGGTGTAAGCCCACCACTCCAACTCACGTTAATGAAATTTTCTTTTTAGGGTTAAAGCCTCAGAATCCAAATGACATTTGAGCTTATACATAGCTCTCACTTAAGTAGGGCCTTGTGGTCTTAATCATGTTTACGTGACTACCTGTGCCAAGGTGCTTTGTGGGGCTATATGTCCTAGTCGCGCTTGTGCGAACACAAAGAGTGTGTTCGAATGAAGATCCTTACTAAAAGCCATTAGTTAGAAGCCACCTAGTTCACCTTTGAAAGGTTGATAATCTACGTGCAAGGAGAATAGTAATCTCCCCAAGACACTCACCATATCGAGCCCCCTTCAACGTTAACACTCTAATAATACGGCATCATGGAGCCATTGCATGCTTGGTGATGGTCGTACTCTAAGGAGTTGTTGGGTGTGTTCCTAAGTTAGTGAGAAAAGGTTTTCAATCTCAGCAAACTTCCTTTTAGGGATAAAGAGTGTGCTTGTTACTTTCATTGCAAAAAAAAATCCGTACACTTGAATCCTGCAAGGTTACTTTGTCCCTTGTAGGACTTTTTTTGATAAATGTGTTTGTAACCCAAACATTTGATGTAAGTATGAAATTGGTTCTTTCCAAGAACATCCTTTGATCTATCAAGATATTATCCTCAAGTCATGATAGATAGTGTTAAACATAAGAAAGCAAAACTCCTAGTTGCACGAGTCCATAGAGAGAAGAAAATCTTCGATCAAAGGATTAAAGCCAACCAATCTTATTTGAAACCCATTCAGGAATTTCTAGAAGATGTTGAGAAATTAGATAAAATCATTTACAACAATCAAGTTGCTAATTTTGTTTCCAAGAACAAAGTGAACATGGCCTTTGTCACTTGGGAATCCTATGAATAAGTACCTTTAACCTTCATTCCTCATCTTCTTCAAGTCATTCATCCCTTTCTCATCTGTTAACATCCCTTTTTTCATCCACATCCCAAAACATTAGGAGCATTAATCAGAATCTTGGACTTTAAATCATAATTAGATCAATCCATATTTTACACCTTCATCAAGCCATAGGGTGAAAGAATCATTCCTATAGTGTCACATAGACCTTAATTCAAAAGAAAACATTAATCCCTTACTACTTTGAGAACTGATTCTTTCTCTAGTAGTCCTAATCCAATCCTATTTTGTTTGGGGATCATCAGTTTATCACCCAAACACAAGAAGACTTTAAATCAAAACCAATCCTATGTTTGCATAATCACAGGGTCTTGTTTCACCTAGGTTTGTTCCAAACCTTTAAATCCAATCAATCCTTGAGGCTTAGTTCCTCTTTAATCCAATCTCATCAATCAATTTAATCCTAAATCAAATCAATCAATCCAATCAATCATCAAGACTTAATCATTAGTCCAAGTTGCTCCTAGTTCACCAAATCCTTTTCTTTTCATACCTCATCAACTATTCTCCCTTCTTCAATTCAACCATCCTAAGGTCACTCATGCATGGTACTTACCTAATCATAAGAAAAGCTAAGACAATAATCTCTCATCATGGATAATGATCAAGAAACTATCTATCAAGAAGACTTTAATGAGGAAGAAGAACCTCACACGGAATCTGACACAGTAATACCTGAAAGTGTTAGTGCTAATCCATGAGCTAAAGAATTTTTTGAGTATCCTAACAACTTAAGCTTAGTGGAAGACCTAATCCAAGCCAATAGTGCCAATATCTTCATGATTCTTGTCCAAAGAGGTGTTACCCTCCCTGATAATTTTGATGAAACTTTGCTTGAGAACAACTTGATTGAAACCAACAAAAGCAAAGTAGTGCCATCAACATCTAATAACACAACTCAACCTTCCCTTGATACACTTGAGTTAATCTAACAACTCCTAAACAAGCCTAACTCAAACAATGGGGTGAGTAATGATGGTTCAAATGCAAGCTGTGTACCCAAACCACAACCAGGGTCCTCAAGATGATGCTCTACTTCTATTTTCTCGAAGCCTAGTGGAGTCCTAAAAAATCAAAATTCTACACAAGAAAATAACACCAATCAGAGACATAACACCAATCTTCCCCCTTGAGGGGGACATAATGCATCATTAGGAGGAGGAACACTTCAAGCCCATACAATCACCACTAATCCTCCTAAATTAGTCCAACAAATTGATGAGCTCAAAGGCATGATGTTGGCTATGTAGAAAGGCGGGAAGAAGGAATTTTCTTTTGTAGAAATATGTCCTTATCCTTTTGACAAATCAATCACTCTCCAGCCATTCCCTGCCAATTTTGAAATTCCAAAGTTTGATAAATACAAGGGAGACTCATGCCTTGCACAACATATCAAGGTATTCTATGTAGCAGCACAAGAAGTTTCCCACAATGATCATCTTCTCCTAAGACTTTTCAATAGAAGTCTTGGAGGACCAGCCTTAGAGTGGCTATTAAACCTTCCTTCAGGTTCCATCTCCACCTTCCATGATCTCACAAAAAAATTTGTAACACAATATTCTTATAACATGGAACATCAAGCATCCCTCAGTGATTTGTGTAACATGAAAAAAATAAATGGAGAAACCTTTGCCAATTTTCTCCAAACGTGGCGACATCTCGCCAATCGCATGCCTTGGAAAATCCCAGATTCACATCTAGTTGATATCTTTACTAAGAATCTGGTTATAGAAATGTCATTTCAGATGAAGATGGCTACCATGGATTCCTTTGAGGCACTCATTAAAAAGGGGAAGTCTATTGAAGATGGAATTTTGATGAAAGGAGCAATTAAACACTACACCCCTAATTCATCTAACAATACTAGTGATAAACCCAAGGTCTAGTCTAAGAACAAGGGTGTTGTTAATGATAGAGTGACCAATGCTAAACATGTCCAAAATGTTCAAGCATCCAACAATAGTAACCAAGGCAATCACAATAACAATGATCAGAACAATTGCAACAATAATCAAACCAATTTGAATAACCAAAACAATTAGAATAGTTCAAATAACTAGAATGAAAATCAAGGCTATGGTTATCATGGCTCTCTATTCTCAGGATATAATGGCAATAACAACAACAACAATTGACAACAACCATGATGACAATTTACACAACTGGTAGATTCCCTTGATGTGATCTTCCAGTGTCTAGTCGACCAAGGGATGATGGTTTATCCTAACACCAAGCCTTTCGATGAAAATCAACCTAAACCCAACTGGTATAAGGATAATGAATATTGTGATTATCATCGCATAAAAGGGCATGAGATCAAAAAATGTATGAAGTTTTGTCATTTTGTGCAAGATTTGATCAATGATGGTAAAATTGAAGTAGAAGGACAAAATGCCTCTACTTCTAACACCCAGTTAAAAATGTATTCTAAATCTTTTCCAGAACATAATCAAAACAATGCATCCACATCCAAGGGTTTTTCTTATGATTATTCAACAAACAAAATCTTAGGAGATGAATGCACTTGTGGAAAATTAGCCAAAAATGATGTATGTGCTTTTGACTCACTGTGTGGCCATATTGAACAATCTGACACTCATATAAACATGTTGACTTTAAAGAGTGCAGATTGCAATATTACTACCCACTACGCTCATGTAACTATACAAGTTGTTGTCAATCCACCTGTTGTGGATCCACCTGCTACACCATCTACCTCGACATGACCTGCATCATGTTATGACTTACTTTCCCAACTAAAGAAGACCCCTACATAGATATCCATACTAGAGCTTTTGCATACATCCCCCATTCACAAAGAGGTCCTTAAGAGTGCCCTAACTAAGTCTCGCATCCCAGAAAATATCAATGCCTCTCAATTCCAAGCAATGATAAAAAATTTGGCTGCCCAACAACACCTGGTGTTCATTAAAAAATATTTATGAGGTCTTGACCCTCATCATAATAAACCCCTGCATATCCAAGTCACCATCCATAACACCCGAATCAAAAGAGTCCTTATAGACAATGGATTTGGTCTGAATCTTTATACTTTAAGCATGATTCACAATATCGGTCTATCTAAGGACCTCATTGATGTAAATAAGAGAATAACAATAAAATCATATGATGACAGAGAAAGGGTGAGTAAAGGTCTCATTGCACTCCCCTTATAAGTGGGTCCAGCCCTTATTGAAACTACTTGTCAAGTACTTGATCTAGATCTACCCTACAATATCCTTTTGGGTAGACCATGGACACATACTATCTCAGGTGTCCCATCCACATTTCACCAGTGTTTAAAATTCCCACATCATGGAGCTGAAATAACCATCCCAAGAGATCATGAACCCTTCAAGTATTGCAAGAGACTAGAAGGAAAGTAATTAAACTATTGCCCACTAAATGAATGTGTTCGTCCTATTCCACAAGAAACTCTCATACAACATACTTCTTTTGAAGTAAAGATTCTTAATCAAGCTAAGGGAAAAGAACCATGTGGGAAGGGAATCCTATGTAGACCTAATGATGACATTGGCATGGTCAAGGCTAAAGCTCCCCTAGAACTAGAAAGGGAAGAGAGTGTTGTGTTACAAAAAGAGGCTGAACAAATAAAACATGCTGATATCTTGCCTAACAAATATGATATGGGTTACCAACTTATGTAGAACATGGGATATGATAGACAAAGTCCACTTGGAAAAGGAAAAGATTTCTTAGAACCTCTTCACGCTTAATTCAGAGCTCCCGAAGACCAGACTAGTCTAGGCTATCATACACATGAAGCTGACCAACCTAGCAGCAATACTCCTACATGTGAGGACTCATCCAAGGAAGAAGAAGCAAAGATTCAACCGATGACCTATGACAGACTTCTAAAAATTGAAACCGCTAATCCAAATTATCAAGAGGAACCCTATGTGCCATCACAATTATCTCAAGAGCATGATCTTGGTCCTACTCAGAGAGATACTATCCCATCTATTAAGAAAGATCCCACTGCTACAAATAGAGCCTCTTATATTTCTCTTGTGGTTGAACACAATACTGAGTCTGATCACATGCATTCAAATTGGGGGCAAATTGTTGATATCCCCCGCATCTCAGATATGTTGCTACCTATTATAAACTATGCTCCTGATACTATAGATGGTACTACTCCTACTACTACACACGATCCTGCTGCTACATAGTCACAAGGCCCTATTGAAGACTCACCTCCTAAGACAGATAGTGATGATGAGGGAGATCTCCCTCCTACAATCACTCTTGTTGATTACATTAGAAAATATTAGAACAGTGACACAGAATTAAATGAGTATGAATGGGACTCATCATCAAATGCTACAATGGAGATTCAAGTCGATGTTGTGCACAAGTATGCTATTGTCAAAAATTATGAAAGGGGATAAATCTCCAATTATCAAGCATAACAAGATGATGAGGATCGATATCAACCTCCTATGGAGATCCTCCCTATGGTTTCTAGGTCATCTACTTCCACTCCAGCTGATCAAATGAACCATGGATACATGAGACCTCATCCTATGACAATAACATGGAATTTAGGGAGGTCTCGAATTGATATGGTTCTTGTTCATACAATTTTGGAACAAATGGCTACTTGAGCACGAGAAGAAGGACATAGTTATAGGGTTAGATCATCTTTGTTAGCTTCACAAAATACTTATCTAAACTCCTCTAACTCTTCTAGGATGACTCGTGATCGACAACACTTTATGGAGGATAAATTTCTAGATCTATCTAAGACATTCATGAATGATGATGATGATATTGGTGTTTTTGCACTTGAACTTATTGAACATTTATCTCTCATCTTTCTTGAGTTAAGTGCCTCAACCATTTCTCTTCCATCCATTCATTTAAACTTGTCACATCAGCCTCATTCATCTGTAATTCTCGAGTCTTCCAGAAGCAGCTTGAATGTGCAACATAAAAATAAGAAATATAAGAATCCACTCACATATAGAGGTCACCATGTCTTATCTAATCGACATGTGACTACAAAAATACAAGAAATATTCAAGAGACCACAAGGGTTCTTCAAGAAAAGAAGAAAAACAAACAAATTATGGATTCATAAATCCATCCTAGAATAATTTCAATCAAATGCATCTCAAAGGAAAAAAAGATCAAAGGCTATGTGGATTCCCATGTCTCTCTTAAAAGACTTGGATATAAAAGAAAACTCAATGTTGACATTCAAGCTCACCCATCCTTCCTATGACTCACCTCCCTCCCAAATTATTTGCACCATCATTACCTCTACTAATCCTTGCTACCATTACCACTCTCTCCAAAACCAAATCACCCTTCCTTTACAATCCAAAGTACATCCTTGTATATCCTCATCACTAATGAATTTCTAAAGAGAAATTGAGATAGTACTTTCCTTAGGTGTGTAGAATGTGAGGAATCTAACAAGGCATTACGAGTGATTCAAGAGTGTATTTGTGGATCTCTCTGGAATGGTCTTTCCTTGGATACGATACCTTCACTTAGGGTGTCTCTGCAAATGTTCCTTACTGATGATGACTACTAAATCTTCCAACTTCAAGCACTAGTGCTACTTGGTGTACAAAAGAACAATGGAATTGGCCTATCTAGGGTAGATAAGATTGTAACACCTGAGGGAGATATGCTCCCTGATCCTGTAAATATCCTACATTTGAAGCACTTTTATGCGTAACTTAGCATTCAGTTCCTGTACAATTTTATTCAGCAAAAAATCCTCCAAATTAGAAAGAGATCCTGAAAAAATCCTAAAAATTAGAAAGAGGTCCTGAAGAAATCCTAAACATCATAAAAGCAGAAAATCCTAAAAAAGAAAAGAAAAGAAAAGAAGCATTCGTCCAAAAGTGAAAACTTGGCAAACAAGCACTCTGGGCAAGTATTATGGTGAAAACATGTCTCAGGCACCATGATAGCAGATTCAGATCCATTGTCTCCCCATCCACTGTACATATCCATCCTCATCCTAGTCCTAGTTTTCAGTCATCGCTTCCTACATAACTATAAGGATCCACCCGCAATTCCCAACACGCTGAGCTTAACTCCATCACACTAAGCTTTTCCCAGAAATAATGGTCACAAAAAGTTCTTATCAAAATCAACATCAAAATCAAATCTCTAAGTTGTTGGTCCTTTCACATCTATTGCTAGTGAATATCCATTTTAGTCAATCAATCTTTTCCTTGCAGGATGCGTCCTTCCTCAATCGGCTCAAATCAATCTCATCAATCCTATCTCGTTCATGGCAAGAACTATGGACCAAATGACCACTTGGTTAGGAGGCCTTCTTTGTTGATTTTATCTTTTTGTATTAGTCGATCCTACTCATGATTATCTCAATCTTCCATATCTTGGTATATTGTGACTAGTGAAATCTTATGCAAGTGTTGATTGTGGTATGATCTGTTTGTGGATACTTTAGGAACATTTTGTTGGTTTCTTAGTTATGATTATGTGTATCTTAATGGAGGCAATGGGCTAGCATACTTATGTCCCTTAAAAGACCTAAGTGTGCCCAGACCTCTCCAATAAGTATATGTCATAGGCTCTATCATAGTCGAGAACTCTACATCTCTGTTTCTACAAATATTTGGGAGTCTAGTCCACGCAATGGAATAATATCATTTGTGCTTTTATAACACATGATGCATACCTCCTATTGCAATATCAAACTAGGGTGTGCTCTCCAACATGAACACAAGTGATCCCACTAAGTCATGTAGCTAGGTTGCATTATAGTTTAAGTTGCATATTAGTTAGTTCATTTTTCTGCATTTTTGTTTGAGACAAGGGTTCTACTTATTCACCCTTCCCTCCCCCCTTCTTTCATCTAATCCAACCTCCCATATCCTCCTTGCTTTCATCCCTACAAATCTTGTTCCTAGACAACTCCCCCTTGGTGAATGGGTTACTTATCCTCACCCTCATTCTTCTAGCAGGCAGAGATGCCTGTCTAGCAATAGGAGGCTCTGCCATGAGCTCTCTCTCTCTCTCATCTTTCTCTCTCCCCCCTCCCTCCCTCTCCCCAGGCAGAGATGCCTATCTAGGGATGGGTGGCTCCCCCTTGGTGGAGGTGACCATCTAGGGATAGGTGGCTCTGCCTTGGTGGACACACCCATCAGGGGATGGGTGGCTCCACTTTGGTAGAGACACCCATGTGGGGATGGGCGGCTTCACTAGGGTAGAGACACCCATCGGTGAAAAATGATGTCTAGTGCTTCATTTTTTCCCGAATATGGGCATATAATATGTTTTCAGAAATGCCAAGAAACCAAGATTGCAATGGTGGTGATTAGAATCTAATTTGACAAGTTGGGTGAGGGTCGTTGTGACTTTTGTATCTGAGACACCTATCCATAGGCGGAGACGCCTGTCGATAGATGGAAAGCTCCACCCCGGGTGGAGACACCAATCCTGTGGCTCCGCCTTGAGCAAGGACCCCGTCTCTAAATGGGTGGCTCTCCCCTTCTTCATCGTGTATCTATTCTTGTCTATCGTCGATGGCTCCTTCACCATTGGATGTTTCCCTTTGCCAAGTGGTGACACCCATTCTATCATATGCCCCCTTCTCCCTTTTTCTCTTGCCATCCCCCCCCCCCCCCCGACACAATGAACTGGAGCCAAAATGACGGTGGATTTTTTGAACTCACTAGATCACTCCTATCTGTTGCCCATCGATCGACCCTTCCTTTCTATCAAAGTCATGCAAAGTCCTTTTCCCTCCTTTCATGAAAATTGACCAAAATTTTTATTTTTTTGGTGTATTTTCCTGAGGGGGCACACCCTCCTACTGACTTTTCCTCTGTGCACCTCTTAGGTCTCTTTTTTCCTCTGGGGCATCTATATTTTCTTTTCTTTGACATGATGTCATTTCTGACATTGCCTCAAAGAGGGGGAAAATGTAGACACCTAAATTTCTCCTTTTAACATTAATTTAATTTAATTTAATTAATGATCCCAAATAACATTATAGTTAATTTTTTAATTAATTATATTTGTTAAATTCATGTATTTATTTAATTAAATAAATTTACTAATTATAGTATTTGAATTAAATTTAAATACTATTTTTCATAATGTATTAAATTTAATTTAATACATGCTCCTCGATATTCCACTTTTAAATAAATTTTTAATTTATTTAATTCCCTCACATTCTTTATTTCTACTAAGCCATGATTAAATTAAATTTTATTTTATTTAATCCTAAATCCAATCTAGATGCTATCCTACACACATCACTTTCTATCTAATAAACCTATTCACTAAGTAATTGGGGTTAATTAGGCTAATTTTTAGATTCCTACATCCATTAGTCCTAATTATTTGCTCACACATGTGTGAGAAAATTTCTAAAAATGACCTTTTCAAAAATTGCTAAGATTGCACAAACAAGGCTTCTTACATTTTTTATGACACTTCTTACACATTCTAAAATGGTGAAAATAGACTTTTTCACTTACACATCTCTTACACACACTTACACATGTACTTGAAGTACACTTTGACCTTTCACATCCCAAGTTGCTCACACATGTGTGAGAAAGTCTTGGAATTTGCATGGGCTATGTGTCTCCTTGGTGGCACCTATGTGGATTCCACATAGATGCCACCTCACCCCAGCCCTCCAAAATCCTATAAATAGGACCCTTGTCTCAAGCAAAATATCATTCCCTTTTGTATTAGAGTTATTATGCTAGTATATGCTTAGATTTTTAGAGTTTTTGCTAACCATTTGGTAGTTGTTAGATTTTCATTGTAGATTTAGCTTCATTAGTTCTTGTTACTTGCATGTCATTGAGCTTGAGGATTGCTTTCATAGCTCCTCCTTGAGCTTCTTTGGCCGCTTGCATTTGAGTGCTTGAGAGTTGCTTCTATAGCTTCTTCTTGAGCATCTCAAATCCTCATCATACTTGCATTTTAGTGGGAATATACTTGTGTTGGGAGAGCACACCCACAAATATCTCTAAGAGCTGAAATCAAGCAAGTCTTGGGTGCACTTGCTTATTGCTCATCGGAGGTTGTGGTGAAAACTAGTGTTTTTTATAAGTTTATGAACATGATAAAATAGATTTGAATATGCTCTTTATCATTAACATTTGCATGTTTGAACTTATTCTTAAAAGGTAGATTTTCATCATATACAGACACTTTCTTGAATATGCATTTGTTGCACTCCCACCAGATTGACCATAGCACTGAGGCTAGAGCACATCTCCAAATACAAGAGTAGAAAGAAGAAGAAGAAGGAATAGGACAATCTTGAAATAAGTCCCAAACAATATTAGGGAGATGCACGGAAAGATTGAGCTTATTCATGGTAAAGAACCAAAATTAGTGAGAAAAATCGCATTGCAAGAACAAATGATCAACTGTTTCAAATTATGAATTACAAAGTACACATCAAAAAGACTACACTATATTCAATCTTTCTAACTTATCACTCATGAGAACATTGTGTTTTAAAGCTAACCAAGAAGGCAACCCGCTTTGGGAAAAACCAAGTTATTCCAACAAAATGAAAAAGATTTAAACTTTGACCTTTGATTATCCATATGTCATGAAACAATATACCAAATTTTAATCGAATATTTACCATTATTTGATGCAGCCCAAATGACCTTATCTTGGTGTCCTAAAATAATTACCTTTTTTGTGGTCAAAGTACCCTCAAGTGTGTTTTTATATTAAATTAAAATAAGAAAGATTTAAGGATCTTTCCATATCACTTTACCTCAAAATATCTCTACTAAACTAATGTAATCTACCACTCTATTCCCCCACTGATCTTTAATGACTTGTATAAGTGCTCAGGGAAAGGAATTATGATTAAGAGGTCGGTGACCATTCCATGAGTCTTCCCAAAACAATGCACTTTACCCATTATGAATCTCCCAAGTGACATATTTTGTTATCATATCCCTAGAAGAGATCATAAAATTCCAAATAGCCAATCCCTTTGGAGGATCTAAAATTGTTAAAATATGAATGGAGTCATAGAAATCAAGATACCTTTCTTGCATGATACGACACCATTTTTTCTCGAACTTTTATACATTTTCCAAACCAACTTTCCTCCAAATGCCTTATTCTTTTTGATAAATCTGGTAAACCAATACCTATAACGTCCCCGCCAGGGAAACCATAATGAATCTGGTCTTTAAGCAAAAAATTGTAATTAATTTTATTTTTAAAACATTCTAACATTTCTTTGTTAACATCCACAAAGAACATTCCTTAAAGGCTCCCTCATTGAATTCATTTACAAATATAAAAATTATTGCATTCCCTTACTTAACTAATTGAATTTCATTTCCTTTTCCTTTTACTTTGCATTTTAGAATTCAAGGAAAAGATAAGTGTTAATCTCTATTGAGCATTTTAGGTTGTCATTAGTATCAAAGGATAGTAAACAAGTTGGTCGGTTACTTATATTGAGCCGGTCAGTAACCAGAAGTAAGACAGAGCAGTCGGTAAGGTCTTTACACCGAGCATCACACATTTAACCGAGCACCAGTGACACCGACACCGACAATCAGTAAACACTGAGCATCATAGTATACACCAAGCAGATTATATAGTGTTTACCAATGATCATAGAAAATGGCATAGTAATCTGAAATCACACATTCTTCTAGATGCAAATGGTTACTACAGATCGTAAAATGGTTTACCAAGATCGAGGAGCATTTATTGTAAATAGATACTCATTAAATGTAATGTTTATCGTATTGTAATAGTTGATCTAGGTTATTTTGCACCGTAGATCTTAGGGTTATGATTATTTTTGTAACCTAATTTTTGCTAAGGTGGCAAAATAGAACACTATGTATTTTGTTTGTTCGCACCATTTTACAAGGTTGGGTGAACTAATATATATGAATCACGGAGCACTTGAAGAAATCACCTATCTTCAAGACAATTAGTTTACCGAGCAAAACAAATCACAGAGGATATCAGATTGAGCAAAATCAGAGAAGGCAACTAAGCAGAATAGAGTAGAAAACCATCATAGATAAGGTGATATTTTGATGAGCACTTATAGATCTATTTCAGACAATTGAGTTGTCAACTAGCAGATATTTACCTATTACTTTCTAACAATTGTGATAGATTTTTGATAAATCTCTTAACAGTCTTATGTAAATCTCTTAACCGAGTACACACTTCATTAGTGTTGTTTAAATCCTATGACTAGGTAGATCTAGTTGATCTGACATGTTACTCCTAACAGGGTAAGATCACTAGAAGTGATCAAAACTTGTAGCCTTAACAGGCAAACCTTTTCTATTTGTAGTAGTGAAGAATTTGTGGGTGTCATCACCACCACAGTTTTTACCTTCTTACAAGGGTTTTTGTGTTACCAAAATACTTGTGTTATGTGATTGTCATATTGATTTCATGTTGTTTACTTTGTTAAGTTAACTAGATGATTGATTTACACAATTTTATTCAAGTTATTTTGATCGGTTATCACAGTATTCAGTTATAGATCAAAAAGGTTTTTACAAGAAAAATTTTGTAGGCACTGATTCACCCCTCCCCTCTCAGTACCTATCTCTCCTAATTCCAACAATTGGTATCAGAGCACAGTTCTTTTGTTGAACAGTCTAACCACTAAAGGGTAAAGATCTAAGTCATGGAGAGATACAAACTTGACAAGACTATTGAGAATCAAAAGATACAAATACAGATGTTTGTGGAATAGTATAAACAAGCCAAGGAAGAACTGAAGAAATTACTAGTTGAAAGGAAGAACCTTGCAATTCAGTTGAATGAAATTAGTTATCATGAAGAACCTATTGATGAAATATTTGATCATATTGGATCAAGCTCTAGAAGCATCTCTAACGGATCTGAAAGCATAATCTCTAAGTTATCTGAAAAGAATCAGCATCTATCTGAGCAAGTGAAAGCACTTCAAATCGGTCATGAATCTCAAATGGTGAGAATGGTGGAAATCATGAACAATGCTAGACAAGCTGAACAAGACTAGAATTTGGCTATTGAAGACCGAAGACTGATGACTGAACAACTTCAAGCAAAATAAAGTGAAATCTAGAGACTCACTGATCGTCACTTCCAAGTATCAAATCAGATGATGACAATCAATCAAGAAATGAATCAAGTAAATGGAGAATTATCAAGAAGACTTGAAGATGTTGCAATACTCAGAGAAGATAATGAAAAACTAAGAAATGAAATAAAGATGCAAAAGCAACACAATGAAATGATGAAGATAGTTGAGGACAGTTCTAAAAAGATTGATGATTTCCTAACTAATTAGAGGAGATTCAGAAGCAAAACCGGTATAGGCTACACCAGTGAAGGTGAATCATCACAACAAGATGAAAAAGTCAACAACAATCAAACTCAGAAACCTAAAGTGATGACATGTTACCACTATGGAAAACCAGGACATACATTTGATGTGTGTAGAAGCAAAGCACAAGGTAAACCTCCTGTCATTCCTAAGTTCAATGGATATTGTTATTATTGTGGTAAGTTTAGACATTCAGCTTATCAATGCAGAGCTAAGAAGAATGACATTGCTAATAATACTACTGAAGAGAAAATATGCTATACTTGTAATAAGCATGGACACACTGTAAGGCAAAAATGAAACAAGTCTGGACACCTAAAGAGAAACCACAACGAAAGCCATATCAACCGAAGAGACAAGGTAACTCATATGTTTGGGATTATAATACATGGACTAATTGTACTGCATGTGGTCGGTATGGACATATTGCAACAAATTGTTACAGAAAGAGTTGGATTGGACAATCAAGAAACTAGACAAATGCAGGAATGGCATGTATGCACTGTCACAAGGTCGGTCATGTAAGCAAGAACTGCAGAGACCGAGCACCAAATGAAAACCATATATTTGAAAGTGGATATAACATTGTAGAAATTATGAAGTTAAGGAGCACAATGTGGAAGAAGGCATCTAATGAGAATGCTGAGTCAAGTAACACTGTCGGTGAAACCTCGTCTACTGGATTGGGTGACATCGGTACCTCCACTTAAGATGACAAAGGTATGTAGGGAACTGACATTTTAAATGATCACATTTTACATACAGTTCCTTATATATGATGCACAAATACCAAATCTACATGAATAAAGATGTACCATTGTTTATGTGTTATAAGTTTACAAATTTCATATAGTCAGTAAAAGAAGAAACGTGAGTTGGTTACCCATCGGTAATTACTATACAAGGTTAATTGACAACAGTGTAAACCGATGAAGAAATTCTATGTTAACCAAGAAAAATAAATTATAGACATAACCAAGCTGACAATTGTTTCATATCAAAAGTTAGGTCACGCATTTAATGCATCAAAGTTTGAGTGAGAACATTGAAAAGTCTATATATACGCAAAAACAAAGTTTATTGTTACATTGCGACTTCGAAGAATAGAGATTTTTTAGAGAAGAGTTCGAGCTAAAGATTTTTAGAATAGATTCAAAGCTACTATAGATCGAACCAATGATAATTCCTCGATGATAATGAGTAAGTTCATCTACCTATCGAACACTGGTTATCTATCATTTGTCAAAACCCTAGAAACAATTTATGGCATCAACATCGACTGCAAGCAAATCATAGAACATTAAGGAGGAAGTAGAATTAATTGTTAGGGCACATTTTACCAATGAGAAATTCAAACCTCATCCCAAGGTCGCAGCACAAATAGATGATATGGGTGCATTTTTTAGTATTCCAGATAGGCTTTTGTTAACAAAAGATGTTAGGGCCTATATTCACTGCATAATAGGTGAAGTATGTGATTTTGAAACTATTGCTGCTTATCAGCAAATCTGTGGACTGGATGGTAAGATTAAATCTAAATACAAGAAGATTGAGGAGTCAGGGTTATGGTGTTTCACATACTTCTCGCAATCCTTTCACAATGACTGGATAAGAATTGTGCTAAGTAGATTTCATGATGGCAAATTTTGGTTAGATAAACCTGTTGAGGTCACCAAGAAGATTATCAGTAGGGTTAATGGGTACCCTACAACTGACAAAGCCAAGGCCTTTTGAAGTTCATCTCATCCTGACATTGAAAAGAACATTGGAGCTCAATGGGACGGTAGGGCACTGAAGATATCAACCATCAAAGATCCAGCGGTAAAATTCATAGCTCATGTCATCGAGTACAAGATATTCCAATCTAGCAGACCAAATAGTGTACCCTGCAGTGCCGTGGACATGGCTTACAAAATTGTGAAGAAAGATCACCGGGTTGATCTTATCGAGCTACTACTACACCAACTGCATGACAATATGAAAATAAAAAAGAAAAGAAGTCTAATACATGTAAGTACGGATCACTACATGATGTACATTTCTCTATCTACAAAAATATGTACCGGGTATCGGTAAAGTAAACTGGCAATTGGACAAACCGATAACTGCTCAAATCAGTGAAATGATGAAAATTCTAGGAGACAATTTGAATAAGGAATTCAATGCATATTTCAAGGAATTTCAAACAAAAATGCAACAAAGAAGTAGAATTCCAAAGGAATTAGTAAGTAAATTTGAAGATGATATATGCTTTGTAGTCAGCACAGACCACTTAATGATAAAGGTAGTAGAACCGAGAACAAAATGGCTAGCACCAATGGGATATGAAATGAATCATGATTTCACTTTGAAATCTATAAATGCATTGCTGGCATTATCAATAGACATCACTGCCAGTAGGTTTGGTGTATATGAGGAAGCTAAGTCTAGAATCACAACAGACATAGAGATCGAAAAAATGTCAAGAAGGGCAAAGAAAATGAGAAAAGATCTCACATCAAAATATGGAAATGCATCTGACTCATCTAAGGAATCACTGGTTGATGAGGCAACCGAAGGTCAGTTACAGTTGGCTGACAATCCCTATGATAGCGAGGAAACTGAGTCAGACAAAGAAAAGGATCACACACCGGTTCCTCCCACCAATGATGAACAAGATATGCAGCTACTAGAACCTGAAGGAATGAAGACATGTTCATCAACTGCTGCACAATCCATCGAGCAAGTAGAAGCAGTAAAAGTAGCAAAAAGAAGAGCAGCTACACCGACCAGGAAATATGTTAAGAGAAAGAAAAAGAAAGTAGCTGAGACACTGAAGAAAAAGAGGAAATATATAAGAAATAAGGAAGATCTAGAGGATATAGAAATTGAAAATGATCCTGATCAATTCAAGTTAGTTCGTAACAGGGAAAGTACAGTAGAAGAAATAATTGAAGATATAACTGAAAATGGAAATCTTATAGATCCAGGCATAGGCAAATTTGAAAAAATGTCAATTAAGGACAAGACAAAGATAGAACATGCTATCATCCAAATGATGATTAAATTCAAGAGAGTACTGATGGAATTCACATGTCAATTGCCAAAAGAACTTGATGACAAAATAAGTGAGAGATGGGCTATTGCACTAGATATAGAGAAAAGGAAAAGAGAATGATCATTAAGTCGTGTAGCCTCACACTTTAGCTATGTTGTGGTAAGTGAATACATGACAAAGTATCAGGCTAGATTTCTAGTCAAGAATAGAGCTATGCAGATCATGGATGAGAATGTGGATGATATGGATGTCATATGTGATTCTCTATGGACATCAATTATGAAAGTAGAAGAGAAAGCTGAACAAGAAGCATTCCTGAAACTGTCTAAGAAGAGACACAATTCAAAATATAAAGGTATTTTCATTGATGATAACAAAGGTAAGAAAATAGAAGACACTGGTATATCAGTTACCAAGGTAATTGATATCACCAAACAAAAGGAAGAAATCAAAATTTCACAGGATGCACCGAACCAAGTTAAGATCTACTTGCAAAATAAAATCAATGATGATGCACTCATTGAGGACATCACTAACGGTGATCCTGATGATGAGGATGATGAAGATGTGAAAATTGAACCATATAAAGATGAAGCATTAAACACTGATAGTGTGCTCACATCTCTACCGGGAGAACTACCTATACTTGCAAAGGCAGTTGAAATAATTTCACAAGTACAACCTGATGTGTCTCATCCTGAGCCAAATAAAGATACGACTGAGATTCAAGCACCTAAGCTACCTGCAAATACAAATGAGCCTAACAAACCAGAGGCATAGTCTATAGAAACAAAGGAACCAGAAGAAACAAAGCCAACCAAGGTGAACCCACCTAACACTACAACTGAGACTCCCACATAATCTACCGAGGAGCAGAAGAAGAATGATACAGTGTCAACTAGGAAAGATACTCTGAGAAGTGAAGAAAAAGCTATTGTCATAAGTGAGAAGAAGTCACCTCTTTCCCAGAAGAAGAAGAAGAAGAAAGCCAAAGGGTTGGTCACTATTGATGAAGTTATCATTATACTAGAATGTGACCCGAGAACCCTAAGCCCCAAGGAACTAAGTAGATATGGGGAATTATGTTCAAGGAAAGTGGCACAAGAGAAGTTAAGGAAAGAACACAAACGTAAAGAAGTGTTAAATGATGTGAGGGATATTTTGCAATAGATAGTACCAAAAACAAATATTGATGAGAATACTCCCATCTTAGATCAACTTGCCACACTCGCTGACAAAATCAATGCCCCTGATATAGATGTAGACAAAAGAATATAAGAAAGGGTAGAATCAAATATTCATAACAAATTGGCAGAAAGGATTAGCACAGAAGTGGCATTGAATAAGGTAAAATTATCTGAGGTCATTACCAAGGTAAAATCTATCACCCAAATAATTTGTCAACTTCTAATCAAGTTGTGTACTTCAACCACCTTCACTGTAGAAGTCATTGAAAAGATAAAAGGTTTAGAAGAAGAGATAAAGTTAAGTACACAAGCAGCTATCACCGAGCCAACTACTTTCTTAAAGCATATTAACTGAGTTCAGGAACTCTGGCAGTTGATAGAAGACTTAAGGAAACAAGAAGCACACATCACCGATCAGGTTACAGATTTACAAAAAGAACTCACTCCTTACCTGAAAATTTTTGAAGCACACATTGTCAAAGCTGAACAACTTGTGGCAACACCAGAGATTTTGATGTTGGATAATATCTTTGACATGCATGCACAAGTTGGTCTTGAGCATATTGCTCTTACCAACTTGAAAGAGGAATGGGACAACCTCTTGGAGTCTGTAAAGAAAACCCATCCACACATTTTTGATAAGATGTAAGTATACATTATATATATTTTTTTGCATTTGGCATTATTATCAAAAAGGGGGAAACCATGCATATGCCAAATAAGTATACTTTGATATGTATATTACATACTACCGAGAGCATGCACCGAGGGGGAGTACTCTATACTTAGAAATTTTTGTTGTGGATATGTATATGGCGGAGACATAAGGAATATATAGAAACATTTTGTCTATATACATTTGAATTTTTGATACTAATGCCAAAGGGGGAGATTGTTAATCTCTATTGAGCATTTTAGGTTGTCATTAGTATCAAAGGATAGTAAACAGGTCGGTCGGTTACTTATATTGAGTTGGTTAGTAACCAGAAGTAAGACAAAGCAGTTGGTAAGGTCTTTACACCGAGCATCACACAGTTAACCGAGAACCAGCAACACCAACACCAACAGTTAGTAAACACCGAGCATCGTAGTATACACTAAGCAGATTATACAGTGTTTACCGATGATCACAAAAAATGGCATAGTAATCTAAAATCACACATTCTTCTATGCAAGCAGTTACTACAGATCATAAAATAGTTTACCAAGATCAAGCAGCATTTATTGTAAATAGATACTCATTAAATGTAATGTTTATCTTATTGTAATAGTTGATCTAGGTTATTTTTCACTGTAGATCTTAGGGTTATGATTATTTCTGTAACCTAATTTTTGCTAAGGCAGAAAAATAGAACACTATATATTTTGTTTGTTCGCACCATTTTACAAGGTTGGGTGAACTAATATACATGAATCACGGAGCACTTGAAGAAATTGCCTATCTTCAAGACAATCAGTTTACCGAGCAGAACAGAGCACAGAGGATATCAGATTGAGCAGAATCAAAGAAGGCAACCAAGAAGAACAGAGTAGAAAACCATCATAGATAAGGTGATATTTTGATGAGCACTTATAGATCTATTTCAGACAATTGAGTTGTCAACTAGCAGATATTTACCTATTACTTTCTAAAAATTGTGATAGAGTTTTGATAAATCTCTTAACAGAGTAGACTTAACAGTCTTATGTAAATCTCTTAACTGAGTACACACTTCATTAGTGTTGTTTAAATCCTATAACTAGGTAGATCTAGTTGATCTGACATGTTACTCCTAACAGGGTAAGATCACCAGAAGTGATCAAAACTTGTAGCCTTAACAGGCAAACCTTTTCTATTTGTAGTAGTGAAGAATTTGTGGGTGTCATCACCACCGTAGTTTTTACCTTCTTACAAGGGTTTCTGCGTTACAAAAATACTTATGTTATGTGATTGTCATATTGATTTCATGTTGTTTACTTTCTTAAGTTAACTAGATGATTTATTTATACAATTGTATTCAAGTTATTTTGATCAGTTATCACAGTATTCAGTTATAGATCAGAAAGTTTTTACAAGAAAAAATTTGTAGGCACTGATTCACCCCTCCCCTCTCAGTACCTATCTCTCCTAATTCCAACAATAAGAACATAATCTTTCATTCACAACTTTATAAATATATCTTTTTCTTTCCATTTCATTTTCAATCCTTTTAACTACACGTTGAATAACTAGCCTCTACAAAATTATAATTAAACCTTCACCTTTGAGATCTTATTTTCAATTCAATCATAGGAGAGATAAAAGATAGAACACAAGATTGCACTTTTAAATTACAACTTTTGAATCTTCAATAACATCCCTTGAAAACCCATAAAACTATCCCTCCCTAATTACATTGCTTATTTCTTTCAATTTCCAATGATAAATATTATTACATTTAAAATTACATCAAAGGGTCCAAAGGCTTACAAGGAGATCTTTTACATCTTGCATTACAATGTAAATAGTACATGATACAAATTGAGAAATATTTATCACTACATGGAATCTAAAACATATCCAAGCCATGAACCATGAACAGTACCTCAAAATATATTTGCCACCCAACCATGTGAAACTAGAGAAGTTCCACCCCCCATGCTAGGAGATAGAACCAAGATACTCACAAGGCCTAAAGAAACCTACGGGTTTACAAATAGCCACTTGAAAACAAAAGAAAAGACATAAAAATATCATCATACTAAACACATATGTTATGTTTCTAGCATACCATCTAGGTGAGTGTCATCACACAACTTGCATATTGGGATCCTCCTAGAAACCATGTAACTCTGGTACCCCCTTTATGAACAAGGATCTACCCTAGTAGTTACCTATGGTCCCGATACTCCAACAGGTCTATGTGGACATAAATTATGTGTCTTTCATTATCTTTTGAAACCCCCCTTTCCCAAATTTATTATTAAAATGTTGTCACTTGTTAACCAACTCACACATAGGATCATCTAGCAACCACTTTGATTTCCAACACCTATGGTGAGCCACTCACCTAGGGTACCTAATCCCCTACCCACACACACAAGCTAAATAAATAATAATGTACTTCAAATGATTAACTTGCAGGCCTAAGGAACCCTCCTATGCTCTCAGGCCCTCGGGATGAGTCCTAGCCTCATTATATGTACAATTGATTATAAGGAAATAATGTCAAGTACAAAAACCCTAATCACAACATTATTACACACCTTAGGAAAAGATTTGGCAAACACAGGTGGGAAAAGTTGTAGACCCAACACAGGGGACAAGTTGTAGGAGTCACATGCCCAAAATTGGCCAAATTGAACCCCCCTAGGACCTCCTAAAACCCCATACGAGCTTTCCCACAATGCCATATGAGCTTTTCCACAAGCCCATACGAGTTTCCATACATGCTCGTATGGGTATCAATACAAGCTCATATGAGATTCCATGCATGCTCATACAATATTAAACACATTCTCATATCGGTTGTAGTACATCGTCATACGAGATTCAACACATGCTCGTACGAGACTGTCTCAAAAAATACCCTGAATTGTTTGAACATGAAAGTTTTAGGTGTGGAGAGTTCCTGGGGAAGGTTCCCTGAGGTTTAACTGATTCAGGTACCCCCAGTATCACTTCTAGAACACTTCCTCAATACATCATAAAACTCAGAACAAAACTATAAGATCAAAATTATAAGATGAAAATAAAAATCTACAAATACATAGTAGGGGAAACTAACTGCACTTCTTCCCTAATCTATCCTAATCTTCCAGAAAATTTCCTAACCTTCCCTAAACCATAAGAATACAAACAAATATACCAAAATAGAGTACTATAATTAATACTTCCCTAAACCATAAGCAAACAAACAAATATAAGAAAATATAGTACTATAATTAATCATAAACTCCCAGGAAGAGATTTGACAAATCATATAACTAAAAAATTTTATCACATCTTCCTAGAAACATTATTCTTAACAATGAAATACAATCTACCTTATGCCTAAAACCACATTAAATTAAAATCACTTTAGTTTACATTATAAATCTCATAAACACACACATCCATTGTAAGTATATAGGAAAGGAGGTAAACTTTTCTGGATCCATATCCTACCTAGAGTCCTACAAAGAATTCCTTCTGACCCTTGTGCACACCACAAAAACCTTCCCAAGCATTGAGAAATGGTGGCTTCCCGAATAGACTTCCCTTCAACAAAAATCTTTCCTCCTTCTTAGACAATCTCCTACTTTCCCTCACAGAACCAGAACAATGATTCAAAACATAGAAAAACCCCCAAATAACACTTATGGAAAAATTTCTAACATTCTCCCAAAATCTCCAATCACCCAAAACCCTCTCTCGCTAAAAATTTAACCTCCAAACTATATGGTTGGAGGAGTTTCTTTACGAGAAGCAACTTCTCCAACTACTATAGTTGGTTGAGGATTAATTAAACATTCCCTATAAACAAATATTAAAATTTTTATTATTTTATTAAATTATCCACCTAAATAAGACCATAACAAGCAAGGGAATACAAAAGCTCTCAAGTAACACACATAGCTCAATTGAAAACAAACTAGTCTAACTTCTAGGAGGTCTCAGGTTCAAATCTCCTAGATAGCTAGTTTTACCAAAATAGATTTATTTTTACTCTATTATTATTTTTATTTAATAAATTTTATTCAACCATTAAAGATACCATTATACAAGAAAGTAAAAATACACGAGTAATAATATTTATATATGCACAGGTATATATGTGTGCACCTATATATATCCATACATATATAACATACATTTAATTATAATACCGATACAAAATAAATATATTCATACAAGGGTAATTCCAACTTACAACAAAAATCATAACGTTGCACACACAAATCCCCTAACTAAGGTAACCTCCTAAACATGAACCTAGGCCCACGGGAATTCTTGAGAGTAACTTGGTAAAATCTCCACATAATAACACTTTGAGGATTTTGAAGGCATGCTCAGACCTATGTAGCCAGGTGGAGTCGATGTCTTGTACCTACATCCTGCAATACGAACCAACATGTATACATATATATATATATTCACAAATAGTGGAAAACAAGGGCAGGGAGTGCGACATCATGTGGATCTCCCATAGGAGTAACTAAGACTACCTCTCCTCATCCTACACTCACATCAAACAATGTAATCAACAAAACATAGTGGGAATAGTAGGGTTAGATCCATCATAAACATAATAATATAAATCAAGTACAAATCATTTCGCAATAGTTCATTCCTAAACATAGATCATTTTATGCCAAATCACTTATTATCTACATAATTAACTCTATTAACCAAATATATATGTTCAAATATCCCATCATGAAATGAAATAGTCCAAACATAAAATCCAAAGTAACAAAGTAATAATTTTGTTCGTCCAAAATATGAAGGTATTAAGGTGGGCATTACATCCTCTCCCCCTAGAGTTAGTCTTACTCCTAGAATACTATAAAAAAGTATGGATATGAAGATCTGAGCCTACTAGCATCCTCCCAAGTGGTGGAGGTCTCATCATTGGGGTCCCATATGACCCTTACATGCTCTTTGTTGCGACCCCTGAGGGTCAAAGTCCATTTTTGGAGTATACGCACTAGCTCCAAAGCCAGCTACCCGTCCTCTACCTGTAAAGTGTTCCAATCCAAAACATGAGTCAAATCAGGAATATACTCTCTAAGAATGGATACGTGAAACACATCATGCACACATGCGAGGCTGGGTGGTAGGGTGAGTCGGTAAGTAATCAGTCCTATCCTCTTAAGGATTTCAAATGGACCTACAAATCTAGGTGCCAACTTAGAACCTTTTCCTTAACGGATAGAGATCTTACACGGAAGGACTCTCAAAAACACCTTATCTCCAACAAAAAACTACCTATCTATCCTGTGAGCATCAACATACTTCTTCTGCCTATCCTGAGCCGTCACAAGATGCTCTTTGATCTTTTGTACCTACTACTCCATATCCTATAATATTTCAAGGCCAAGTAGTACTCTATCCTCTAAGTGATCCCAACTTAGAGGAGTATGACAAGAGTGACCATAAAGAGCCTGAAAAGGTGACATTAAATAGAGATGTGATAGCCATTGTTGTATGCAAACTCCACTAGGTATAAATAATCTTTCCAATGGGTCTATCTATCCATCACATACATTCAAATCATGTTCTCAAGAACCTGATTAAATCTCTCTATTTGACCATCAGTCTCTGGATGATACATCAAACTAAAATTCAACTGAGTCCCTAAGGCATGCTACAATGAGGTCCAAAACTCTGAAGTGAACACTGGATCCCTATCGGAGATAACCTTTCTAGGAGCACCATGCAACCTAATTATATCCTTCATGAAGATTATGGCTACTGAGGTGGCAGTATAGGATGACTGCATAGGAGAAAAATGTACTACCTTAGTTAACTTATCCACCATGACCATGATAGCATCATGTCTCTGATAAGTGACTGGGAGTGCCATAATAAAATCCATAGATATCATATCTCATTTCTATTCGGGAATCAAATGTGGTTGAAGGAGGCCTATTGGGTGATGATTCTCAACCTTGATCCTCTGACATTCTAGACACCTAGCCACAAAATTTTCTATATCCCTCTTCATACCTGACCAAAATTATAGTTTTCGTAGATCTGAATGTCTCTTCTTAACTCATGGATGAGTTGAATAGGGAGTGTGATGTGCTTCCACCATGATAACTTTCTAAAGATCACCTAAAAGTGGTACATAGATTGGGCCTTGCTATCTCAATAACCCATCTGATTCTAAGGAATAACCTAAGAACCTTCATTCTAAGGCTCTTCCTGACTCAACCTCAACCTTAACTTCTTGATACAAGGTATTTGAAGGAAGTATCCGCAAAATCTAACTTCTTAGATTGGTAGAAAGGGAGAGCATGGATAGCTCATGCCTCCTCCTTCTCAAAGCATATGCTACCACATTCTCTTTACCTTGGATATATCTAACCTCAAAATAATATTCACAAAGGAACTCCATCCACCTGCATTGCCTAGCGTTGAGATTTAGTTGTGTAAATATGTATTGAAGGCTTCTATGATCTATGTGTAATTCAAACTGATGCCCCAATAAGAAGTGTCTCCAATGATTCAAGGCATGAACTACAAATGCTAACTCCAAATCATGCATAGGATAGTTAAGCTCATGGTCCTTAAGGTTCCTAGACTCATAAGAAATAACTCTACCTTCTTGCATCAACACTGCCCCTATGCCTTACAAGGAGGCATCAGTGAAAACCACAAAAATTTTAGCAGGTTCAGGTACCACCAAAATCGGGGCACTGGTCAATTTTTCCTTAAGGATTTGAAAATATTTTGAACATTTCTCAATCCAAATGAACTTCTTCCATTTCCTTTTCAAGGAAGTGAGGGGATGAGATAACCTAGAGAATCCTTGGATGAAGTGTCTGTAGTATCCGACTAAACTCATGAAAATACAAACCTCTAAGATGTTGGTGGGTGTTGGCCATTCTATTATAGCTTGTATCTTTGCAGGATCAACTACTATACCTTCTCATGAGATAACATGACCAATATACTTAACTTCTGTTTGGAAGAATTCACACTTCTCCAACTTTGAAAACAATTGATTTTTATGAAGGCACTACAAAACTTTTCAAAGATGTTGCACATGCTCTTCCACTGACTTAGAGTACACCAAAATGTCATCCAAAAATATTATGAAAAATTTATCCAAGAAGGTCCTGAATACCCCATTCATGAGGCTCATGAACACCAAAGTTGCATTTGTGAGACTGAAAGGTACTACGGTAAATTCATAATGCCCATACCGAGTATGAAAACTTGTTCAGCGAATGTCAGCTTCATGAATTCTTAACTAATGATAGCCTGAATTTAGATCAATTTTGGAAAATACTTTGGCTCCTTTCATTTGATCAAATAGATAATCAATTATTGGCAAAGGGTACCAATTCTTAATGGTTACTTTGTTGAGCTGGCGATAGTCAATGCACAACCCAATTGAGCCATCCTTCATCTTTACAAAGATAACCGGAGCTGCCCAAGGTGACATACTTGGTCTGATGAAACATTTTTCTAAGAGTTCTTCTAGTTGCACTTTTAAATCACTTAACTCTTGAGTGGTCATGTGATAAGGAGCTTTGGAGATGGGTTTGGCACCTGGCACCAACTCTATGTGGAAATCAATGTCTCTTTTGGGAGGCATTCCAAGTATCTCATTTAGATAGACATCCACAAAATCTTGAAGTAAAGGGTGCTCAAGTGTTATTTCACTATCTTCCTTGTCAACCAAGTCATTAACTGAGACTACTAGAAGTTGGCATCCCTTTCTCATGCATTTCTTAAGTTGCATTATTGATATCATCCAAAGGGATATAGGTCATGGGATTCTCAAAATAGTGTTGGGTTTCCTCAAATCATCTATGCAATGAATGAGCTTCTTTTTGTAATTTATCTTGGCTTCATGAGCTGCTAACTAGTCTATTCCTAGGACAACTTCATACAATCCAAGAGGAATTAATTGAAGATCAAAATTGGTAGAAAAAGGTCCTAATCCCAAGTTGCAATTTTGAACACACAAATCTGTGGTCATTTTAGTCCCAGAGGTTAGCTCTATCTGCCACTTAACTCCGTGGCCTACTGCCACTAGCCCACACTTTTCTATTAAAGGACATATGAAGGAGTCAGTTGCTCCTGAATCAAAGAGGATAGAAATAGGTTGACCCTTTAACAAATCTCAAGTCTCTATGATTATGTTCTAGTGATATGCTTGTGTATTCTCTACTGTGGCAAATACCCTATGGGATCAATCAACATCTCTCATAGTTGGCTTTGAAGCTTCTTAATTCTGATTGGTGAAATTAGTGCACTGAGGGAAATGAACTGCAATGTGTCCTTGTTGTCCACAAGAGTAACACCCAGTATTTCTTCCAGAGTTCTTTACAAGAGGTGCACTAGATTGCTGATAACCCCCTTTATTGAAATTTTTAGAATTTTGGGACGCTTGAGGGGGAACCCTTGGTTGAGTCTGATTATTGCTACAGTTCTAGGGTTGTTGAAACTTCCCATTTCCTTGGTTGTTAATCTGGAATCTCTTTCTATGGAAGTTCGGTCCTCCTCTAAAAGATGATTGTTAGTTCTTGGAGTTGGAATTTCCTTGGTCATAGTTTCCTTTAGAACCTAATCCATCATTGAATGTTTGGCCACCAAAATAGCCACCCTTTCCTTTAACTTTTATTTCAACTAGGAAGGCCTTAGTGATAGCATCCCATAGATTGGGTTTTAGGACTACTACATATCTTGATAGATTATCATTCAAACCTATTATGAAATGTTGTACAAGAATGGGACCATCATCTTTATAACCTATGAAAGGCTTAAGTTCATATAATTTCCTCTCATCTTCTTCCACCATCATGTTTTCTTGTCTAAGGTGGTGAAACTCTTCTGCATTGCCTTGTCTCCATTGATCAAACATGAAACAATCCTTAAAACTTTTTAGGAACAATTCCCAATAAATAGTGTTAATGGTGACTTATAGTTTGTCCTATTCCATGCACCATGAGGTAGATGCAAATTTCCTCAAGTTCATAATGGAACATCTAGCCTTGACATTACTGCTAAAAGGGTGCATAGAAAAACATCTCTCAAGGTTGAACAACCAAGTTTCTATTGTGGATCCCCCTTTGTTGCCATAGAAAAGGGGTACCTTGACCTTGAGTAAGTCCCTCATGTGGGAGGTATCCTTGTCCTCAGATTCAGGCATATCTTGCCTTCTCCTAGGGCCTCTATCTCTTTCCCTATCTTAGTGACAAGATTGGTTTCCTTCTTCAAAGTTAACTCTATTTTGAATGTTGTCAAACCTATGCAGAAGCTATTGCATAAGTTATCTTAATTGGGCTCCTTCTGAGTCATTACTTTGACTCTCATTCCTATGGTGGTCTTGATTTCCTTCTCCCTCATATTCCCCATGGGAACTCTCTAAGAAAGATCTCGAGGAATATTCCTGAACTCTTTCCTTAGCTCTTCCACAGGTGACTGGAGGCATCCTCGAAGAGTGGTGCAACATAAGTTTTAGGTAACTAGTCTAATGAGTATTCAATGTATTGAAGAGGTTAATTTTAAACATAAGTAGACCCTTGATATCCCAGTGTGGCAACCAGGGCTCCGATACCAAATGTAATGTCCCCGCCAGGGAACCCTTAAGGAATCTAGTCTTTAAGCATAAAATTGCACTTAATTTTTTTTTTAAACATTCTAACATTTCATTATTAACATCCACAAAGAACATTCCTTAAAGGTCCCCTTATCAAATTCATTTACAAATATAAAAATTGTTGCATTCCCTTACTTAACTAATTAAATTTCATTTCCTTTTTCTTTGACTTTGCATTTTAGAATACATGGAAAAGATAAGAACATAATCTTTACAACTTGATAAATATATCTTTTTCTTTCCATTTCATTTTCAATCCTTTTAACTACACATTGAATAACTAGCCTCTATAAAATTATAATTAAACCTTTACCTTTGAGATCTTATTTTCAATTCAATCATAGGAGAGATAAAAGAAAGAATACAAGATTTCACTTTTAAATTACAACTTTTGAATCTTTAATAACATCCCTTGAAAACCCCTAAAACTATCCCTCCCTGATTACATTGCTTATTTATTTCAATTTCCAATGATAAATACAATTACATTTAAAATTACATCAAAAGGCCCAAAGGCTTAAAAGGAGATCTTTTACATCTTGCATTACAATGTAAATAGTACATGATATAAATTGAGAAATATTTATCACTACATGGAATCTGAAATACATCCAAGCCACAAACCACGAACAGTACCTCAAAAGATATTTTCCACCCAACCATGTGAAACTAGATAAGTTCCACCCCCTGTGATAGGAGATAGAACCAAGATACTCACAAGGTGTAAAGAAACCTACAACTTTACAAATAGTCACTTGACAACAAAAGAAAAGACATAAAAATATCATCATACTATACACATAGGCTAGGTTTCTAGCATACCATCTAGGTGACTGTCATCACATAGCCTGCATATTGGGATCCTCCCTGGCAACCATGTAACCCCGGTCCCCCCTTTATGAACAACGATCCACCATGGCAGTTACCTATGGTCCCGGTACTCCAACAAGTCTATGTGGACTTAAATTATGTGTCTTTCATTATCTTTTGAAACCCCCCTTCCCCAACTTTATTATTAATGTTGTCACTTGTTAACCAACTCGCCCATAGGATCATCTGGCAACCACTTTGGGTTCCAACACCTATGGTGAGCCACTCACCTAGGGTACCTAGTCCCTTACCCACACACACAAGACAAATAAATAATAATGTACTTAAAATGATTAAATTGTAGGTCTAAGGAACCCTCTTGCTCTCTCAGGCCCTCAGGATGAGTTCTAGCCTCATTATATGTGCAATTGAATATAACGAAATAATGTCAATTACAAAAACCCTAATCACAACATTATTACACACCTTGGACAAAGATTTGACAAACACAGGTGGGAAAAGTTGCAGACCCAACACAAGGGACAAGTTGTAGGAGTCACATGCCCAAAACTGGCCAAATTGAACCTCCCTAGGACCCTCTAAAACCCCATACAAGCTTTCCCACAGTGCCATACGGGTTTTTCCACAAGACCATATGAGTTTCCATACATGCTCGTATGGGTATCAATACAAGCTCATATGAGATTCCATGCATGCTCATACGAGATTAAACACATGCTCGTATGAGTTGGAGTACATGCTCGTATGAGATTCAACACATGCTTGTACGAGATTGTCTCAAAAAACACCCAGAATTGCCTGACCATGAAAGTTCTAGGTGTGGAGAGTGCTTGGGGAAGGTTCCCTAAGGTATACCTAATTTAGGTACCTCAGTACCACTTCTAGAACACTTCCTCAACACACCATAAAACTTAGAACAAAACTATAAGATCAAAATTACAAGATGAAAGTAAAAATCTGCAAATACACAGAAGGGGAAACTGACTGCACTTCTTTCCCTAATCCATCCTAACCTTCCCTAAACTTTCCTAAACTTCTATAAAGCATAAGTAAACAAACAAATACACCAAAATATAGTACTATAATTACTCATAAACTCCCAGGAAGAGATTTGACAAATCATATAACCAAAAACTTTCATCACATCTTCCTAGAAACATTATTCTTAACAACTAAATACAATCTATTTTATTCATAAAACCACATTAAATTAAAATCGCTTATGTTTACATTATAAATCTCATAAACACACACACCCATTACAAGCATATAGGAAAGGAGTTAAAATTTTCCAAATCCAGATCCTACATGGAGTCCTACAGAGAATTTCTTTCGGCCCTTGTGCACACCACAATGACCTTCCGAAGCTTTGAGAAATGGTGACTTCCCAAATAGACTTCCCTTCAGAAAAAATCTTTCCTCCTTCTCAGACAATCTCCTACTTGCCCTCACAAAACTAGAATGATGATTCAAAACATAGAAAAAACCCCCAAATAACACTTCCAAAATAATTTCTAAATTTCTTCCAAAATATCTTATCCCCCAAAACCCTCTTTTGCTAAACATTTAACCTCCAAACTATATGGTTGGAGGAATTGCTTTACATGAAGCAACTTCTCCAACTACTATAGTTGGTTGAGGATTAATTAAACATTCCCCGTAAACAAATATTAAAACTTTTATTTTTTATTAAATTATCCACCTAAATAAGACCATAACAAGCAAGGGAATACAAAAGCTCTCAAGTAAACACATAGCTCAATTGGAAACAAATTAACCTAACTTCTAGGAGGTCTCGAGTTCAAATCTCATAGATAGCTAGTTTTACCAAAAGAGCTTTATTTTTACTCTATTATTATTTTTATTTAATAAATTTTATTCAACCATTAAAGATATAATTATAAAAGCATGTAAAAATACATAAGTAATAATATTAATATATGCACAGGTATATATGTGTGCACCCATATAGACGCATACATATATAACATACATTCAATTATAATACTGATACAAAATAAATATATTCATACAAGGGTAATTCCAACTTACAAAAAAAATCATAGCACTGCACACACAAATCCCCTAGCTAACGTAACCTCCTAAACAAGAACCTAGGTCCACAGGAATTCCTTGAGAGTAACTTGGTTAAATCTCCACACAACAACAGTTTGATGATTTTGAAGGCATGCTCAAACTTGTGTAGCCAGGTGGAGTTTTTGCCTGGTACTTGCACCCTACAACACCAACCAACATATATATATATATATATATATATATATATATATATATATATATATATATATATATATATATATATATATATATATATATATATATATATATATATATATATATATATATATATATATATATATATATATATGTGTACAAACAATGGCAAACAAGGAGGGGGAGTGTGACATCATGTGGATCTCATGTAGGAGTAACTATGACTGCCTCTACTCATCCTACACACACATCAAATAGTGTAATCAACAAAACATGGTGGGATTAGTAGGGTTAGATCCATCATAAACATAATAATATAAATCAAGTACGAATCATTTCACAATAGTTCATTCCTAAACATAGATCATTTTATGCCAAATCACTTATTATCTCCATAATTAATTCTATTAACCAAATATATATGCTCAAATGTCCCATCATGAAATGAAATAGTCCAAACATAAAATCCAAAGTAACAAAGTAATAATCATGTCCATCCAAAATATGAAGGTACTAGGGTGGGCATTACAATACCTCCAATGTCTTTATTAAATGACATATCTTTTAAAGATATTAGAGGGATTTCTGAATGTCCTGTCATGTTTCTACTCCATAGAAAATTATGAATGATTTTCTCAATTCTCTTAATGACCCCACTTGGAGCTTGGAGAACTAAAAAATAATATAGGGATAGCTAAAAGAACTGACATTATTAACAAAATTATACCCACCAAAGATAACCACTTTACTTTCCATGCAACAACATGAGCTTTAATTCTTTCAATTATATTCTTCCAATATGAAGTTTTATTTGAGTCCATGAAGAAGGGAATGTCTAAATAAGTTGAAGGAAAACTTTCTTGCACATAACCAAGATATTAACAATTTTAAAAAAAAATTGTTTGGTTATTTTTAAAGATATATACCTTTGATTTGTTGACATTGATCTTTTGGTCTGAATAATCCATGTACAAATCCAAAGTACTTTTGATTTGTTTTACTTCTTTAATATTTGTCTTCTCAAACAAGAGAGTATCATCAACAAATATTGAGTGAGTTAGTAAAATCAAAGTAACCTCAATGTGAGATCCTTGCCATAATCCTTGAGAATGATGGTGATTTATGATCGTACTAAAGGCTTCTACCATAATTATGGAAAGATATGGGGAGAGGGGATCACCTTGTCTGACTCCCTAAGTTGATGCAAAGAACCCAATAGGATAGCCATTAATGATAATTGAGAAAAAAACATTTGATATGAAAGCCTTTATCCATTTGCACTACTTATCCGCAAAACCAAACTTTTTTAACACTTTAAGGAGAAAAGCCTAGTTACGACTGTCATAGGCTTTCATCATATCTAGTTTAATCACAAAAGCTAAAGAATGATTCAGATGAATTGAGTGGAGAGCCTCATGTTCAACTAATGCTCCTTCCATAGTTTCTTTTTTGGGCACAAAACCCCCTTATTCATGAGAAATATTTTTTTATGGAATATGATGCAACCTCAAGTAGATGGCTTTGGTAAAGACTTTGTAGACTATATTGCATAATGATATACGCCAAAAATCTGCAAGTTTCTTTGGCTTTGATATTTTAGGAATGATGACAATATTAGTAGTATTAAAATTTCTAAGCATAGAAACACCTCTTCTTGATTCCTCTAAAGCTAGTAGTAAAACCCATGCAATCACATCCCAACATTTTTGGAAGAATAGTGCAGTAAACCCATTTGGACTAGGTTCTTTATATGAAGAGAGGGAGAAGATTACCTTGTGAATTTCATGAAGAGTAAAGGGAGCCATCAGAGCCTCATTAGAATGAGAAGATAGGAGTGTGGGAATAACATCGACCAATTTGTGTTCATTCAAATGCAGAGGTGGTGGGAGGGGTTGAGGAGATAGGAGACTTTTGAAGTATTTGACCCCTTCTTCCTGAATACTTTGAGCATCTGAGAGAATTTTACCCATGGATTCTTTCATGATGCTAAATATTGTATTGGGTTCTCTTTTCTATTTTGCTGACATGTGGAATTTTTTTATATTTCTATCTCCTTCTTTTAACCATAACTCCTGGTAATTTTGCCTCCAATATTCTTCCTCTCACTTACATAACTCTTCCAAATATTCTTGCAATTGTTTTTTCATAACATATGAATCCACATCCAAACCCTCTTCGATTATAAGTTCATTAATCTGATCCAATTTTTTTTACCTCTTCCTTCTGTACAAAGATATTCTTAAACACTTTAGCATTTCATTCCTTGATCTGTGATTTAACATAACAATTTTTTTTGTAGAAATAAAACATATTAGTCCCACTCTGATATGGAGTATTCACCCACCATTGTCTAAGGAGTGAGTGAAAGTGTGGTTGTCAAAACCATATTCATTGAAATTTGAAAGATGGCCTCTTCTTAAGAAGTGTTGCATCCACTCTTTTGGAGATAATTAGTTGAATGGGAAAGTGATCCGAGCCTAAAAAGCCAAAATCTAGGACTGAAAATATACCTCTTGTAATCTCCAAACCTGTGAAATCATAAATTTATCTAACCTTTCTTCAATTTGAAGGAATCCAATCTTCCTATTTGTCCAAGTAAACTCCCCATTTTGTGAAATTATGTTTATCAAATCATTGTCCAAAACTAAGGATAAGAAATCCTCCATAGTTTTTTTTGGTGGTATTACCCCCCCTTCTTCTCCTTTATTGGGGTAATAGAATTAAAGTCCCCAACAATGATAAAATCTTTATCTAAACTTTGTTGGATGACCAATGTTAGAGAATCCCACAACCTTTTCTTCTCTTCTATAGATGATGGACCACTTATGTTAAGAAGAGAAAAGGTACGTTCAAAATGTTGGACCTTGGAGAGTTGCTAGCCTGCACCTTGGCTAATGATATTAATCATATTCATCTTTGGATTCCAAAGTTTGGAGAAACCCCCAGATACTCTTGATCCTAGACATTGAATTGATTTCCACTTGGCCCATTTACCCATTGTATTAATATGATTATCCTCAAACAACTTAGTTTCTTGAAGAAGAATGACATCTGCTTGTGAAGAGTCAAGTTGTATCTTGAATCTTTGTCTTTTGTCAGAGGCATTTATGCCTCTAACATTCCATGAAATTACCTTCATTGTTCCTGAGGAGAAAACTTGGTCCTCCTCGTGATTCTTTTGGGAGTTTAAAATTTCTCCCCAATGGTGGCTTGAATTCCTGACTCTATTTCTTCTTTACCTTTAGAACTCTTTGACTTTCTTCCTTGAGGTTTCAAAACTTTCCTTTCAATAGTTGTGATGCTAGGAGTTTGTTGAATAGATAGAGATTTGGAATAATCAAAATCCTCTACTAGTGTTGGGGAGTATTAAGTACACTTACTCTTGATTATGTTAAATTCATTGGGTATATAAAATAGTGAATCAAATTAAATGAAAAGTAAAATATCGTAAGATAAGTTTTATTAAAGGTAATTATAATTGCACTTATTTTTTAATATTTAAGTTATTGAAATCTTAATTTTAATTTGATTTTAGAAAAGGGGTATATATATATATATATATATATATATATATATATATATATATATATATATATATATATATATATATATATATATATATATATATATATATATATATATATATATATATATATATATATATATATATATATATATATATATATATATAATTATAATTTTATTTTTTATTTTTATTTTTTTTGATCGGTTAGAAAAGGGGTATATATAACGTAATAAAACTGGCAATCAAATTTCTAAGTAGGGTATTAACGTGAACTTTTAGAATTTTGGATTTAACTTTATTATGTTAATATGATGTTAAAACTTAATAAAATAAGGTCAATTAAATTTAAGCATTATAAAGTTTGGGTTTATATAATAAATATTTTAGTGCAACATTAAAATTATCAAAGAGGACTAAATTATGGATATTACTAATTCCACAAATGCTATTAAAATTATGAATTTTTTAGGGTTAAGTCCAACTCCATTAATTTCACATTCACTTTCATTTGAATCTTAATCATTCAAGATTTAGAAAACTAAACCCTATCAAGCTATCAAACTAGATATGAACATTGTACCTAAGGAACATTATAACCTTAGTTGCAACATTAGAGTTTAAACATTTATTTATAACCTTAAAAAAATTGTTGGTGTGATTTTGCCCTAGATCTTGTGCATGAAAAATATTTAGACAATCAGAAGTGACATGTATGAGATGTATATGGATAAAACAAGTCCAAGAATTTAATATAGACATCCAAATTAAAAATCTTGTCGACTAGGATTGTAAAAACTAATGACTAAATATAATTTGGAGTTTTTCCAATTAAATAAAGTTGAACGTGATAAAGTTGTGTTTAGTATTGAAGAAATTTCTTGGTATAGTGACATAGTATACTACCTGAAACACATGAAATGTGTAGAAGGATTAAATGAGAATGAGAAAAGATATTTGAATTTTCAAGCCTTCAACTATGTAATAATTGAGAGATACTCATAGTTGAAGAATCAAGATGGAGTATTATTATTGTGTTTGGATGAATGAAAATCTAAGAAAGCCTTAGAAGAAATGCATGATGGTGTACATGGTGGACACTTTTTAGCCAAGACCATTGCTCATAGGATACTAAGGTCAATATATTATTAGCCTTGTGTCTTCAATGATGCTCATATTTATGTTAGGAAGTGTGAAGCTTATCACAAGTTTTCAGGAAACTTAAGTACCAAGGAACTCTACCTTTGAGGCCTATGAAAGTGGAGGAACCATTCCAACAATGGGGGTTGGGTTTCATAGGAGAGATAGTAGATAAATTAGGTGGACACTGGTGGATCTTGGTAGAAACTGATTATCTTTCTAATTGGGTAGAGGCAATTCCTACAAAAAAAGCCAATAGTTAAATAGTGATAAAGTTCTTGATGGAAAATATTGTCACCAGGTTTAGGGTACCTCTAAATTTGATCACTAAGAATGCTATGTGTTTTAGATCTGAATAATTAGAATCCTTTTGTGAATATTATGGTATTTTAGTTTCATACGCTTCACCATATCTTCCACAAGGTAATGGGCAGGCATAATACAATAATAAAAATATTCTAAAAATTATAAGAAGGATATTGGATAACAATAAGAGAGCTTGGGATTGAAAACTAAACTTGGAACTATGATCTAAGAAAATCATGATTAAAAAATCTATTGGTAAGTCCCCATTTGAACTAGTCTATGGAGCTAAAGACATATTATCTTTAAATAATCTATTACTAGTTCATAAGTTTATAATGGATGAAGAAGTGGGAATGCAAGAACCCATAGAAGATATATTTGAGAAGCTGGAAAAACTAGATGAAATTGGAAGAGATCACAAAAACAAAATGTTAATATATAATAATTGGTGAAATTTCTACATGATAAAAAAGACAAAAACTTAAAGTTTCAGCAAGGTGAATTGGTCCTCATGTGGAATGCTATAAATCAGGATATAGAGAAGCATGGAAAATTTGGAGCATTATGGGTGAGACCATATATGATCACAAGAAAGGGTGGAGAGAACTCATATTTTATGAAAATAATATTAGGAGAAATACAATATTTTCCAATGCATGGACAATTCTTGAAACACTTCTTTTCTTAAGCGAAGGATTTTTTTCCATGCATAGTAGATTAGGTTTCTTTTCATTTTTCACCTTTCATATTATTTTTCCTTTTCTCCACTTTGGGTCTACATTCCAGAGATAGATTTCTATATCCTTGCAAATGTATGATAGACATCTCATCCCCAGATAGAGCCATTGTTGGCACCTCATATAATAAAATGATATTTCATAATATTACCTTTAAGATCATAAATATTTCCCCACTAAGTTTCATATTTATATTATAATCTTCCGACTATTTTCCTCTAGTTTTCCCTAAAATTTTGATTTTATATCCCCTATTATATAGAATTATGCATAATAGTACCTTTTTTTTGTACTAAGAAGCACCAAACATACCAAGATTAGAAATTAAAAAAGAGGAAAATACATCATGAGCCATATTAGAAAACTCCATATAGGTCTCCCTGATAGAGGGGTTTTATGTACATAGGCAGATTGAATGGACAAGTATAACATATTGGGAAAAAAATAAAAGGTCACACCAATGAGATCACATTGTGCTAGAAAGATAAAAATACATCAGGAGGAGATATTATTTCTGAAGGACTAATTTGGTGTCTTCCTGAGAACACAAGTCACTCTAATATAAGTTATATTCCATCATAGATTCATATCAGAGGAAGTGCTTGAAGGTTTTCCAGATGAAGAAAAGTAATAAATAAAATGAACATGTTTAAAAGATTCATCGACATGACACATAGGTTCAAAGGGAATCTCCTCATGAGCTTCTAATGGCACACGTCAATATTAAAGGAAACAACCTATAAAGTAAAACATGAAGTAAAGTTCATTGGTGGGAACTTATTGAGGTTTCTCTAACAAAAAATCCCTTCATGGAAAATATTATTATGTCAAATAACCATAATATATCAAGAAAATAATTTCATCATGAGGAAAAGTCATTTCTCTAGCTGAAAAAACATGATAGTAATTAAAGATATACCATGAGTTAGAGAGATATCTTGTATGTCCCTTTGATAAAGTTCTCATATTGAATAAGTAAGCTACTAATGAGATTGATGATCCTTCTCTCTAATGAAAAAAATAGCTATATGAATGTAATTTTATCAAGAGGAAAAAGATATATTGGGGAGAATATCACTAAGTCTTTTTGACCAAATCTTCATCGATCAGACCAAGGGGAACGCATGAGTGTTTTAATATCGCTCTAATACTTCATGTCACTCTGATGAAAAAAGGTGTTTTATCATTATAAACATATCAAGAATACTTTGTAGAGCTCTTTATGATCATAATTTTTTTAATAACCCCGTTAACATTAGGGAAGTCAGTGCTAAGTCTCTCTAATACAATTTAAAGTGAACATTAGCATCGATAGGACCTTATATATGAATTGGACAAATAAATATCACACAAATCACATCAGTTACATCGTATGCATATCAAGGAAAAGTGCTTATATGTGCTATCAAAGGATACACTGATATTAGATAAATTATATTGATGCGAAGAACATTTGGTCTCCCCAATACATAGGTTATGATTTTGATGTAGGGGCATCCCGACTTCCAAGTCATCAATCTTTTGAAGGGAAAATCTCTAAAAGAGGGGTCTTGACATTTGATGATTAATTGTAATTTTTTGATGTAAATAATTGTATTTTCTAAGCTTTTAAAAATGTCTAGAGAGGATGAGTCATAGGTCTAAACGGATAGAGTTGGTTGTAATGAAACTGCCTTATTATAGACTTGTGAGATTCTAGGCATGATTCATAGTAAGATTTTAGGATTAGTTATAGAGATTTTAGGATCTAAAACAAATATGTTTTGTTTCTAAAATTATATTTAGTCATTGTAAGCCTACCGATAGTAGGAGAGGCATAGAAAGGCTGAGTACCAGTATGTAGAGAGGCCAAGATAGAATATTATATATCGGGCCAAATATTGTCAATGAATGAGAAGTACAATGAAAATGTTTTGAAGGAAACACCTTCTGTATCTTTTATTTGATTAAGCTCTGTTGTGTGCTCTGGCTCTTCATCATTTGGTATCAGAGCCATTGAAGATCTTGGGTGTGAAGCATTTCATTTACATATAGCTTTGAAAATTTGTTGGAGCCACTAGAGGAGCTTCTGTATTAAAGGGCAAAGCCATGAAATAATGTTAAAAGGGAATGAGATCGTTGCAACATAAAGAATATCATTAATGCTGGTAGCTGAATTGAAGAAATAATTCACGCCAAAAAAAAAAAGACTGTCGTAAGGAGACAACCGCCATCTAAGGATATTGCAGAATAGCCAAAGGAATTTGCTACTAAATCTTGTAGCCAGGGCATTAAAATTATAAATCGGTGAAAGTGTATATTAAAAGGGAGTGAAAGATATAGTCTGATTGCTTTAATTGTGTGAAAAAGGAGTCACTGCCAGAAAGGAGATTATCAACTCATGAAGTGTAGATTGCTATAAGAAGAGATCGCAGGATTTGAAAGAAGAGACACTTCTAGCTTTGAAAAAAGATCACTGTGTACAAAAAATAAGAAAATCTACTAAATGTAACAAGCATAGATTGATGATTTTTCCACTGCCTAATGAAGGAGAAGATTGTAGTTCTTACGTGCTGCCAAGAGAGGATGTGGTCACAAAATTTGAAGATAAAGTCTTAAAGGAGAAGCAAAGCTGCTATGAACCTTTATCAGAGGTAAAAATTCCTTTGAAAGGAGCTGTAATCACAACAATAATGCATTTATTTTATGTGTATGAAGTGTTATACTATAGAAAAGTCTGTAGATTGTGCTTAAAACCCAGCCTCAGTTAAATGTCCATAACTTTCTTGTTTCTTAACAAAATCAAGAAGTTCAAAATGTTCTGGAAAGCTAGGAGCAAGGAGCCTCAAAAGATAGCAATCATTTTGAAGAATTAATTCTAGTGAATGAACAGATTTAGTCATAAAGTGACTGTTCTTTTTATTGAAATATGTGTAAGTTTATGAAATTAAATTTAGTATTGTTTGCATTAATTGAAATCTCTTTTCTAAAATTTTCATCATATAAAGTGAAGAAGAGAGCATTTTCATCGTGTAAAAATCAAAATTTGTATGTGTATCATCTTAAAATGGAAGCACTTCCATCTTGATAGGTTTAGCACCCTCTTTCAATACATTTATCATGCTAGACTTGCATTTAGGATGCATTATGCACTTGATTTTTTTTGTTCTAGGTGAAATTAGGGTTAGGATCCTGAGGATTCTCCTTAATTTCCCTCTTCCATGGCTCTATTTTCTAGGTAGGATTTAGAAATAGGTCCTTCTAGCCTTCATCGTGATCATCATAGGATTTTGTGCCTCTCCCTGGCACTCTGTCTCATTCTGACATCATTTCTAGGTCTTCGGGCATCCTCGGGACCTTTTGTCCCTGATTTTGGAAAGATCTGGATCTCTGGGTCAAAGACAAACTAGACCTTGACCTAGGTCAGAGTCAAGGTCATCCTTGACGTAGGTTAGGGTCTACCTCATTCCTGACCTAGGTCAAAGATGAGGTCATCTTTGACCTCCTCTGAAATTTGTTCCCCTTTTCATATTTGATCCCGACAGGCCCCGAAATTAATGTCGGGCCTTTGGATCTGAGTGCGGAAAGGTTTTAATTCAAAATTCATTTAATTATTTTCCCTCCTTAGTTGGTTATTGTGATTGGACCATTTGAGGTGAAATTTGAATTATGGGTCCTCACCTCTCGGAGCCTCGCCTTGAAACCTCTATATAAAGACTCTCATTTGCCTTCATTTTCACATCAAGGATCTACTAAGCAATTTCATGATTAAGTGCTCTCAAGGAGAGGATTTAATGAACAAGGACATCAAGAAATAAATTGATGGTGAAGTGGAGATGCAAGATTGCAAGAGGATGATATAGAAGATCAAGCCATTGTTGATATCAAGCATCTTTGTGAACACACCATTGTGAACATCTATTTGGAGAAAGAGAGGACCCTTCTTCCTTGATCTTCCATTGTCAAATATTCAAGCATTCAAAGACATAATCATGGGATAGTAATTACAAATTATGAGTTTGGTGAGAGTACTTTAGCCTTGGGGCCTTAGTATGCTTTCTTGTCATATTCAAATCTATGCATTACTTTCTCATACATATTCATGCTAGGGTTTCAATCTAGAGGATTAGATCTTGGCATTACACTTTCAATACACACACACATTCTATTTCAATCGACTATTCATGGAGGTGGAGATCACCAAAATGGGGGTTTGACTAAGGCAAAACCCTATATAGCCACCCCAAAAACACCATTTTCCAGATATCTACAATCGTTGTTTTGAGGATTGGAGCACAGATCTGAGTACCCTTTTTGACAAACTTCCAAGATCTGCAAACAAAGTCAAGGACAACCTTCAAAATCTCAAGCTAGTCTTTGACCTTTTATCGGGGTCAAAGACTACCTGCTACCAAAAAGACAAAAGTTTTCTAGGTTTTCTCTGTTACAATTTTCTGGTCCCGGATCTGGTTGTAGAATCTTTTGAAATCATGCACAAGCTTCAGAAAATAGGTATTTCCAGATCTTTTCTATTGTGAGGTATGTATCTTATTCTATTTGATTTCAAGAATTTCCAAGTTTAATTATTCAATTTCAATCCAAAAACAAATAAACAAATGAATAGGTAAATGATAGATTGCATTATCAAACATCCATTTTTAACCTTATTCATTTTGGTGAACCCATTTACGACAACTCTTTCTTTTTGGTGTTAGATTTAGATCTTGCATTTATATCTTTCTTCCATTTATATTTCAAAAATACAAAAACATTGCAAAATCTCTTGAAAATACAAAAACATTTACATTTTCATGCTTTTAGTTTTTCTTTGTATTCAACATGTATGATTCTTGTTTTGAATACTTTGATGAGGCTTTTATTGTACAAGAGGATAGATTCCCTAATGAGGTACATGGTAGTGAGGATGAACATGGTTTGGATAAGATCTCCATGGATCCTATTCCTATTTCAGTCTCCTCCACAACCTCTCCAATTGACCTTTACCATAGGGTGTGTGCATGGTTACCTTCATGTCCTATTGTTTGCAACATTGATAAACCTAAAATGATATATCCTACACCTTTGATGATGGTAAAAGGATGTCCTCGCATAACAATTAAGGGTAAACCTAGAGATCCTTTGAATTTCTTTGATAACATTGATTCCATTTCACATGCTTATCGCACAAGGAATAACCCTCAAAATACTGTTCCAGTTTCTTTACCACCTTCTCAACCTATGCTTCCTCAAGCACCTAGGTTTCCATCTACCTTTAAGAAGTATAACTTAGTTGACCAATTACGTGCTACTCCTGCTAATATATCTTTATGGGAATTACTTCAAACTTCCTCAACATATCACGAGGCATTGCAAAAAGCTTTGTCTACTCTTCCTACTTCGTATCCTAATCAAGAGAACATTCATTCTATTTTAGATTGCATGCATACTATGCCTTCTGTACCTCCTATTGTGTTTTCTGATAATGATTTACCTGCTCCTCAGGTGTAGAACCAATATGATGCTCTTATGGTTGTGTTGACACCAAAATTTTTAGGTTCTAAATGGACAGGATGTCAAGGAAGTATGGTGTAAATTTTAGTTTTATATCATCTGCTTATGTTGAAAAAATTAAAATAATAAAAGAGCAAATGTATTTTCATTTAGTAGGTTGTTAATTATCTTTCCATAAATGCATATTTAATTTTGAAAATAAATAATTATTGAAAAAATAAAATAGGTTGAACAAAAGGTGGGGAGACGGAGTTGAACACTAGACCTCTCAAGCTAACATTTTTTCCTACCTATCTACCCTCCTATCCCCTAACCAGTTAGTCTAATTGTTTTCTTCGAGAGGGTTATGAGAAAATACTTATTTATCTTTGTTTTTGTGTGCAGGTGAGAAGTAAAAACAACCTCATACACAGGGAGTTACCTCTTCCCTAATTATCTTTTATATTTTAATAACGTGATTACTATGTTATTATATATTTACATATTTTCTAATTTTTAGGAAAAAGAACGGGGAGAGGGAGTTGAACACTCGACCTCTCGACCCGTTCCTCTTCCTACCTATCTACCCGACCCTACCGACCTTAACCAGTTGCTCTATATTATTCTTCGAGAATATGTGTGTGAATAAATGTATAAATTAAAGAAAGAATTATTTCTTTTCAAATTTGCATCAAATAAATTAGCTTTGTGAGATAGAAGCTTCATGTGTCTTGATCTCTAATAATTATTTTATTTACCTCTAAAACCCTAGAAATAAAAATAAAATATGGAGTAAAAGGGTTGAAATTTGTAAATGTTAATTTGTTAGGGTTTTGGTGTGAAATCCTTTGTCTTTTCCATTTAATATTTTTACCTAATATGCTTAACATTAATATTTTTACCTATTTAAGTGAGTAGGTTTTATTATTTAATAATGTACTATGCATATATTTCTTTTTAGGGTTGCCTTTTATATTTTAATTGCAAACTACTAAAAGGTATTTTTCTTTACTCTAATTTTTAAGGTTTGAATTATTTCATCTTATTAACTTTTATAAATGAGTTAATTCTTTAGAAATATTTTAGGGTTGTTTTTGGGAAAGATAAATTTTTAATCCCCTAATTATATCTATTTTAATAGTTACATTTTTATTTTTATGTTAAAAAGATTTGTTTCATCAAAGTAACTATGAACCTAATAAAATTAACCCTAAGTGGATTGTTTTCACCTTTAGGGTTAGATTTGTTCGTTATAATTAAATTTGATTTTATCTTTAGGGCTATTTTTATTTTTTATTATTAAGTGGATTGTACTCTTAAAGTGCATTATCTTTTATTAAAAGGATAATTGTGTATGTAATGTTTTTATTTATCACATTATTTAAATCCTTTGTGATTTAGTCATTAGGATTAAAATATAATTTAATTCTAATTTTTTTTTTTTACTTATTTATTTTCTTATCTATTTTAGTTGATTATTAATAAATAGTATATAGTATTGATGTAAGATTAATACATTACTTTAATGTTTTTTATTATGTTTGATATGAACTAATGTTGAATTATTTTGTGTGTAGGGAATTAAGGTGTAAATTATTATGCACGGCACACATATATTATATGGGATTTTTCCTGAACAAATATTGTTACGATTTGGTTGTATACATTTAGGGTTAATTATACAATTAGGTCCTATGAAAGGGCATGTCCTTTCACAGGAAACCATTGAAACTTATATTTATACTCAATCAATTGTAAAAACAAAATGACACACAATTCTATCACAGAAAAAAGGGCTACTACTCATAGACTGGAATGCAATATTTCAAAATCTTATGCACAGATATCTGATAAGTACATGTACCCTATTGATTTTGTGGTTTTATGTTCAATTAGGTTTTTTGGATTACTCTCTCGTCGGGGTATCCTATTATGTTTCCATTTCAAGATTTTATTTATAATTAATATATACAATTTGAATAATGATTGCAAGGTCTGAGAACATGTAATCATTTCCTTTAGGGCTCTTTAGTTGAGTTAAAAACCATAGGACCTGTTGTATTAATTGCTATAAATTTTGGTTCAAATAGAAACTTGTAGGTTGATGGTCTTGTTTCTGTAGAAGCAAGTTAATCTTAAAACCGTCTCCATTTACATATATTGAACATTGACTCTATTTTTAATTCGGCATTAGGCACCGGTCTATTCATTCATTTGATGTTGTTATTTATTTCTTTCTGTGAAGTATATGTCTAATCTGCTTGCTTCTTAATCAAACTGTAAATTAGGTTTAGCATTAGTTCATAACAATAGTCTAAATATTTTAAATATCTGCCAATTAGGACATTAGGTTAATATATCTTCCAATGATTAGTAACCTCTTTGGAAGAAATTTTGTTGTTTACACACATTGTTTGTATAATTAGATAGTGTACTCAATTTAGGCCTACCAGCCTTGGTTCAATCAAACCAGAATTGCAGAGGCATCTATTGTGCCTGTTAGTTGGCCTCAAAATGATCAGCATTTTTGAGCCCCAACAAATTGGTGACTCTGCTGGGGACAACCTATCAGTGAATGTCAGTTTCAAAATCTCTGGTTAAGTTGTGAAGACTCTATTGGGAGAAAGATTTAGAACAGATATTAATTCCTCACAAGAAGTGAGGTGGCGACTCTAAAATTTAGTATCAAGGAAAACTTATGTTAGGGAGAAGGTCCCTAAAGAATAATTTATTCTCTGAATTGAAACCTAAAAAGCAAAATAATACACTGAAGAAAAGGATGTTGTATGTGTCTCCTGAGAAGCGGCCTGACAAGGATGATCAAGAGCTCGCTTGCGAACAGTTTCCCGGTCCTAACCATCAGAGTGATGAAGGCAATATAAATCCTTTTCACTCAAATGTCAATTAGTGCAATTATCAAAATGAGGAAGAAGGTGATGAAGTTGACATTCGGATACAAAAATCAATCTAAGAGTTCACTGAACTTATCCCTGATAAGAAAAGATTCACAAAGAATTTCAGAAAACAACCAGTTGATATTTTGAAATGCTTTGGGTTGTAGATTGATGATATCGTTACTCCTCCAGAAAGTATACAAGGATCGAAACAAATCAATGAAGGAGAAGAGGTTGATGAAGGGTAAATAAAGAAAAGTGTTAGAACACTAAATTACACTCCTCACAGAAAGAATAGTGGTCACACTATTCAGGACAATGCCACTAACCCTACATTTCAAACAAACAACGAAGGGAGAACCACAGGAGACAACAATGAATGGTTTAAAGTTTTTGATAATCCGATGTGTGACCTAAGTAATAGGTCAAAAGATATCAATAATCCCCATGGCAATCAGAACAGTGGGGGAAGAAAAAATGGAAGTGGTAAAAAAAGTGACCAGGATAATGAATATGATTTGAACAAGTGGCAAAGACAGCTTGTGCCTAATAGAAACACCTACAGTTTATTTAATAATGGTGAAAATAATCACCCCCAGTATGATGAAGGTTCACAGCATCAGAGGAAAAAAAATGATTATTCTAGTCATAATTTTAATAGTTCTAAGCAAAATCATAATGAGAAATATTATGATAATATGCAAGGAAATGAAAATAAAGGGCATCATAAAATTTAGCAATATGAAAGAGATATTATAAATAATGAAAAAGATGGAGCCCAGCAACCTAAAGTTGATCAAAATCATTTGAAGAGTAGAATGGATCAACATTACAACATTAGTAATTATGAAATAAATAACAATCAACAATATGAAGATTTATGTGAGTAGTTGCATAATTCCAAACCTGAGAAAGAGGAAGGTGACTGTTGCAGAGATAATATTAATCATAATAACAGTGCTCGAGGTGACAAAGTAGTTTGCTAGAATTATAGTTTTTATAATCAAAATGATAAGATGGATCAGCAGCACTGTAGACACGCAAAATTGGACAAGTGCTTTTCAAAATGCAATAAATCATCAAAATGGATCAAAAATCAATAAAATGGACATAATTAAATGAAGTTGAGCAAAATTAATTAAAACAAAGAAATTATTAAATAATGATGTTAAATGATTAAATGAAAGCTTAAAAGGGCCAAAAACACTATATAATTGATTTTAATCAATTAATTGTATAGTTGTTTTAATCAAAAATCAAAATGAACCTATTACCCTTACATGGCTAAATTTAATTAATTAATTGAATTAAATATTCCTAATTTCTTTCAACAAAGTGATGAACCAATGAGAATTGAGGACAAAAAGACATAAATCACTAAAACATTTAAATTGTCCAAAGATTTGAAACCATGTAAAGGCTTGTCCCCTCATTTGTCCCCCCATTTATGGACAATGCAAAGTTTTTGATTCAACCAAGGGATAACCATGATTACTTCACTCCACCCCCTACCCTTGGACATTTACTATAAATATGAGGCATTTTGGAGAGCATTTCCATCTTGGAATTTCATTTGCAAAAGCATCGTTATTATAGGCATTTGAATAGCATTCTAAGAGAAATTTGAGCATTTTAGAGCAATTATCATTGTAGTTTGTCAATTTGAGCTAGATTAAGCATGGAATCATCATAGAAGCATTGTAAAAGAATAATAGCAGCATAATTTCTCATTTTAGAAGTGTCACTAGTGAGGATTTAAGCTGAGAGCTTCATTTACCACTTCTTTCTAGAGAACCATGGGATAATATAGATTGTAGTTTCATTTTAAAGTAGATTTCCATTGTATTTAGTTTAAATTGATGCTATTAGATCTTAATTCCATGAAGGTGATATTCATCATCACACAAATGGCATCCACCGTGGGGCTCTAGGTCTCATTTTATCTTTTATCATCATTTTCATCTTCATTTGCATGCTTGTTTTGTATATTTTCCGTGTTTATTTTGTAGAAAACAGGTAAAGTCACACCTACAGAGGATTCAAACACGCCTGCAGATAGTTTTTTGTCACCTAATAGCTCTAAACTACCGTTGATTAACTAGAGACTCACGCCTAAGCTCATAAAGTGTTCAGCCTTTGCTTCGTAAAGTCACGCCTGTGACTCAGGGAGTATCGCCTAACCTTTATTTGCTATCGCTTAAGTTTACGCTTTGCTTCGCATGTTATAGTTTCAGTCACGCTTTGGAAAGAAAAATTATCACTTGTTGCTATTAACATGTCGCTTAGCATGAATTATTTTGCACAATTTTAAGTTCTCTTTACACCTCTGAATAAATTATTCACGCCTATGAAACTTTGAGTAACGCTTGAGCCGCTGCAAAGTGACGCTCGCTACTGTCAAAGTTACGCTTGTCAGTAGTTTGTTCATGCCTATTAGCTGGACAATGTTGCCTGATGTCTGTTGTCTATATTTGTTGTTAATTTGATCTAATTAGCTATCTAACTCTCTATCTTTGGTGTTTTGATAGTAAATGAAGCATCCAAAAGTCCAGAAACCAGAAACTCGATTTAATCAAGAAGAGAAGGTGCTTGCTAAAAGGATCAAGAGGGAGAATCAAGCACATATCAAAGCTATCCTTGAATCAACACAAGAAGAAGACAATCAAGTATACCAAAGATACCTTGCTGTGATTGAAGCTTATAAACATAAATATGTCTCTTTAAATTAGATTTTCAGTCCTTAATTTCAAGTTTTTGCATGGAAATTTGTAATTAGAGTGCTCAAATTCATTACATAAAGCTTGGCTTTGTCAATTTGATTTTGGTTTCCCCTCACTTTGATTGTTAGTGTTGACTAACTTGCTGGAGTATAAGCACATGGAAAGCAACTATTGCCAAGGTGAGTAAAAAAATGACAAAATACTCTCAAAAATGCCCCTAGCTTTATGCTAGCTACAAGGAGAGGGATTTCTCTATTCAAGCTTTCACTTGATTAGATTGTGGCATTCCTTTTAAACATAGCTTAATAAAAAATGGGAAATGAACCAAACACTTCTATTTCTAAGAATCTCTATGTAATGAGATTGAAAAAGAACCTTATTGCTTGAAGTGTTTGAGGAACTAAAGGGAAAGTTAGGGATATGCTCTTCACCTTTTAGGTGAACCAAATTCCCAAACACTTAACCTTAATTCCATTTTCTTGCTTTCCATGAACATGTTAGTTAAAATAGAGATTTAGTGGGCTCGCCTCCCAAGTTTGCCTTAACGAGGCCGGTGAGAGGGACAGCCCAAAGTGGGATACACTCGCTTTTGCCACGAGAATCTAACCCACTCTAAAATGAAACACATGTATCCTTAATGGGGTGCATGACAAATGGATTTTGATTTTTCAACCTTCCTCTAGTAGTCTTAACGGATTGCGTAAAATCATACTTCAGTGCGTGTGGGAAGCCTCCTTGGAGGATTGAGAGATTGAAGTCTATTTGAATGGAATATTTATTGAAACCTAGTTAAAATAGAAAAGCCACCTTTTTAGAGCCATGTTTACAAGCCAATTTGACTTTAGGTAGGCTTTTTGGAATCTATTCTTGTGCTATACTTGTGAAAACATTCAAGAATATACACATTAGATTATTTTTAGAGACATTGATGTGTGTGTTGCATTTGTTTTTAATTTTCAAACAAGAAATTTTCAAAAAATCTGATCTCAAACATTTAAAAAATTCAAAAATTTACAACCTGTTCAGAGAAGTGTCACCTGGGAACAAAACAATCACACCTATCAAAGGTTTAGTCATGCCTGTGGCTAGTGTAAAAATGCATAGATAGAGAAAATTCATGCTCAGAACCTTTATAAAAATGCCTGTGCAAACTGGAAAATCACCTATCAAAGGAAAAGTGTCGTCTGCATCCTGCAGAGTTTCACCTAACAGAAAACTAGTACACGCATATACCAAATTGGGTCAAGCCTATAATCAATTTAGTGACACCCAGGAATCTAAAAGGGCAAACAAAGAGTATTTGCAGGGGGGTCAAAAAATTTTGAGTATATTTTTGAGTACCCTTTTCCGTGTTCTTACTGCTCCAACTTACAATCTGGTCAAAAATCTTGTTCTACACATTTTTTAAAAACTTTGCAAAGGATTAGACCCCGAGTAATATCAACGCTTACTCTCCAAGGTTCATGCCTACTTTCACTAGATCTTACTACGTTAAACAAAACTTGCAAGCAGACGGGACCTATTTGAGACAAGAGCTCCCTTATCTAGGAGACGAGTCTACCACTCCTAGAGTACCCCAAAAATCACCCGAACAAGAAGTAGAAGACAACATGATGTATTATGGTGGTTTGGGAGGTAAAGATAATAGTGGTATTGATTTCACTAACCAAGGTGATGCCAATAATGGAGGCATTGGCATAAATAACCAAGACAATACCAATAATGGAGGAGCGTATCAAAATGCTCAAGGTATAGACAACACTCACACTAGAACTAACACCGAAGCAACGACAGAAGATGCCATGGATGAAAAGGTTAGTGAGGCTATCCAATGTCCCTATTTTCGAAAACTCATGGAAAAGGCAATGGATAGAGATAGAGAAAAATACTTTCTGGACTTAGCACAAAAAGGTCTCAAGCTTCCCTATGACTACGATGTTAATCAAATCAAACTACCAAAAGTTGAGGAGAGTACCTTAGATATCATGAATAAGTAGTTTAAGATGTTTCAAATGCAATTGGATACTATTAAGCAAAGTGGAGCTCCCAAGCCTTTCTCCATCGAAGCATTGTGTCCATTTCCATTTGATAAAAGCTTGGTCATGGTGCCATTCCCAATCAATGTGGTGTTCCCTAAATATGACAAGTATGAGGGAACGTCAGATCCCCAAGACCACTTACATGAGTTTTGTGCATTGAGCTTAGAGTTCATGCATGATACAACATATTTAATGAGACTATTCTCACAAAGTTTAGGAGGCATGGCTATGGAGTGGTTTTCTAAGTTACCCTCTGGCATTAAGACCTTCGAAGAGTTAGCTTTGAAATTCATGGCCCATTACTCATATAACATCAAGCATGAGGTCACAATGATAACATTATGTAACACTAAACAAAAGGATGGAGAGGCATTCCTCACTTTTCTACAAAGATGGAGGACAGTTTTTGCAAGATATCCTAGGAGCATACCTGAAAAAGAGAAGATGGATATCTTCATAAACAGTTTAAGCAATGAATTGAACTATCGATTACGAATGCAATGTCCCAAGACCTTCCAAGATTTAATTGAAAATGGAGTCACAATAGAGGAAGTGTTGGTCAAAAGTGGAGAACTTAAATTGTACAAAGATAATAAGAACAACTCCAACAACAATAACTCCAACAATGGCAACAATCAGAAGAATAACTGGTTCAATAGTAATAGTCGGTATAAGAACAACAATAAGGGAATTGTTAATGATGGTGTGGTGGAGTCTAGCAACTTGAAGGTGGTTCCATTTTCTCTTACAAGGACACCTAATCAGGTGAATAATGCCAATTAGACATCCAATGCACCTTCTAATAAAAACAATGCTAATAAGGGCAACCAAGGAAATAATGCAAGAAATAACAAATTTGATAAATATTCGGTGCCCACTCCTCAAAGGAACTTCACACCCTTGGGTGAACCCCTAGAAAGGGCATTAAAGACTCTCATGACTAATAATGTCATTACTTTACCCAACATTCAGCCTTATGAGCCAAATAACAAGCCTAGTTGGTGGAGTGCCAATAGCCATTGTGAGTACCACAGAATTCAAGGGCATACAACAAATGAATGTCTACAACTAAAGAATATAGTGAAAGATTTAATTGATGGTGGCACGATCACCATTGAAGGACCTCAAAACAATGAAGATCATACAGCATTCAAACAACCTTTCTACAAACATGATAAAGGGGAGTCATCTAATGACAAGAAACAAAGTGCTAATAATCTTAACTTTGCGCCACCTTGTGATAACATTGTGAATGCTATAATAATTAATGAACAGCCCCAAAAAGAGGCATCAAATGTCATTACAAGAGGGAAGAATTCTAGAATGACCCTACAAGGGGCTGCTCCTAAAGTTATTAGCACTCCACAATCCAACATTGTGGTCAAACAACCTTCTACAGCAGAAAAACCTTATAGCTTGGTTGATCAATTGCAAAGAACTCTAGCACAAATCTCTATCTTAGAATTGTTGAAGTTATCCTCGAACGATAAGGATATTTTGGAAAAAGCTCTAATAGAGATAAATGTTCCTACTAACTTAGAAGAGGAAAAGTTTCAAAATATGGTAGGTCATCTTGTGGCACCTCATTGCCTCTCATTTTCTGATCAAGATGACATGTCTATAACCCATCCTCAAAATCTACCATTGCATATAGAGGTCCTAATAGAAAGGCATAGAGTCAAAAGAGCCCTCATTGATGGAGGAGCTGGTCTTAACATTTGTACATTAAGTCTTGTTAAATCCTTAGGGTTTTCTGAATCTTGCATTGACCCTATGAAAAAAATCACCATTAAAGCTTATGATGAAGCTGAAAGGACCTCTAAAGGCATGATCATATTGCCCACTCAAGTGGGACCAGTCAAGAAGGACACTAATTACCAAGTATTGGACATGAAATTAACTTATAATATTTTGTTGTGGAGACCATGGATTCATGAGATGCAAGCAGTCCCATCCATGTACCACCAATGCATCAAATTTTTGTACATGGGTGAAGAAATCATAGTTGGAGGGGACTCAAACCCGTTCCAATATTGCAATGCACTCAAACCCCTTCATGAGTTATATATTCCACATAACCGGGAAGGAATCATTCAAAGAGTTACCATTGAAGATACCAAAATGGATGATCCAGTCATAACATTAAATGCTACTCAAAACCCTCCTCAAGCTAGCGCAACAACATCAACTAAGGGAAAGGGAAAGGAAAAGATGAGCTACGAGGGTCCAATTACTAATGAGGGTTCATATCAAACTCCCAAATCAGAGATAGTGCCCTATAAACCTACTAGAGAAGAAAAAGATGAAGCTAAAAAGGAAAATTATGAGAAAATGGATAAGATGATGGAGGCATTTGACAAACAGTGCAAAAGTAGTTCAAAAGGAGTAGGGGAATACTCCATTTCCCTATTTGACATGCCCACATCTCCAAGGACACATGGAAAACTAGCTAAAGAACACTTACCTCATAAGTACAACTCTTACTTCATAAGAGAAAGTGACAAAGCAACATTCGACAAAGAGGAGAAGGAAGTCCTTCAATGGCTTTATCATGATGAGGAAGATATTTCAAACACTCCCATGGAAACAATCCAGCATGTTAATATACAAACCGAGCAATATGGGAAAGGGTTTGAGATAATGCAAAAGATGGGATACAAGGGAAGAGGACCCTTAGGCCAAAGGAATAGAGGATTACTAGAACCCATTGAACCTACTTGGAGGGCAAAAAAAGAAAAATCTAGAGTAGGCTACCAATACAAAGGTGAAAGCTCCAGCCCAATGCAAGATTTTTATCCTCAAATAAATGCCTTAGAATCCGATGGAGATAGTGATGACTCCTAAGATTATGATTCAAATACCCTATCAGATGAATCATGTTAAGATAAGGAGGTGATTGCAATACATACTTATGCAAAAATCCCAAGGCAAGAAATTCAAATCAATGAAGAACCTAATATCCAAGATATTAACATAGGGCATGCACCTACCAATCAAGCATGGATAGAGACATTTTGGATGCCTTCAAAGGAGGGAAATTCAAATGTTAGTTTTAACCCACTCATGGCTTTTCCCACATTGTTTCCCGTAGAAGTCGAAGAGGACTCAAGTGAAGGGGATTTTGACCCTTCTTCCATGGACCATCTTGAGGAAGTGCACATCATAGATCTAAACGATACAATGTATGAACCCTCAAACAAAGTCATGTCCATAAACCCTATTAATGACATTTTACCCAATGAATCCTTACTTTTGATGCATCCAGACCTCATTGATTGGGACCAAACCGAGCCAAATGACTTACTTTACTTTCCAAATGACCAAGCAGCAAACCAATACCTTAATGCGGTTGAACCCTCTTTCATCAATGAATTTGATACAGACATGATGAGAACAGTGGGGGTCCATTCTCTTAGTCAAAAGAAAAAAATGAAAATAAAAATAAAATGAAAAGTTCTAGTGATGAAAACCACTATGTGGCACCACTAGAACCAAAAAAAATAAAGATAAAAGATGTTTCCTATGGTGAAAACCCAACTGTGGCCACAAAGGAAGAGAGATTGGATACCTTGCCCAAACACAAGGAAGAAAGGTTACCTATTCTTATAGAACCGACAGAAAAGGTCAACATTGGGATAGAATTGGAACCAAAATTTATACACTTGGCAACATCACTTACACCTCTAGAAAGAGAGGACTTCATCAAATTTTTCCAAGAGCAACAAGTAAACTTTGCATGGTCATATGCCAACATGCTTGGATTGGATCCCGATTTCATAATGCATCATTTGAATGTTAGACCCGGGGTTACACCCATGAAGCAAAAGCTACAAAAAATGCACCCACATGTGGCTCTCCTAGTGAAGGCAGAATTGGAAAAATTGTTAAAGGTTGGATTTATAAGGGCAATAGCATATGCTGAATGGATCTCTAACATTGTACCGATCACTAAGCATGATAAATCTATTTAGGTGTGTATGGATTTTAGAGACTTGAATCTTGCATGCCCTAAGGATGATTTCCCACTTCCGAGCATAGATTCCATAGTGGATTTGACAGCTGGTCACTCCATGTACTCATTAATGGATGGTTTTAGCGGCTACAACCAGATCAAAATTGCACCCAAAGACCAAGAAAAGATAGCCTTTACTTGCCCTTGGGGAACTTTTTGTTGGACTGTCGTGCCCTTCGGTCTTAAAAATGTCGGAGCCACATATCAAAGGGCCATGACAACTATCTTCCACGACATGATGCACACTTTTTTAGAGGCTTATGTGGATGATATACTAACAAAGTCTCACAAAAGAGAAGAACACTTGCAAATTCTAAAGAAAATATTCATCCGGTTGGAACAATTCAAAGTTAGATTAAACCCAAAGAAATGTGCCTTTAGTGTCCAATCCAGCAAGCTATTAGGCTATATAGTTTCCGCTAAAGGAATTGAAGTGGACCCAAAGAAATTACAAGTCATCATAGACATGGAGATACCTAAGAACATCAGCCAAATGAGATCCTTACAAGGCAAAATCCAATCCATAAGAAGGTTTATTTCTCAATTGGCCAAAAAATGTCATTCTTTCACTAGGTTGCTACATAAGGATACTATGTTCATGTGGGATGAGGAATGTGATCAAGCCTTCACATTATTGAAGACCTACTTGATAAATCCACCTATTCTCATGCCACCAATCAAAGGCAAAGCATTGCTTCTATACATATTCGCTACTAAAAGATCACTAGGAGTACTTCTTGCACAAGAAGATGAACAAGGAAAGGAAAGAGCTATCTACTATTTGAGTAGGACCTTGATCAAATATGAGCTTAATTACACATTTATGGAAAGGGATTTCCTAGAAGTGGTGTTTGCATCTCAAAAGTTGAGACATTATATGTTGATGCATAAGGTCAAGTTAATAGCCAAAATTGACCCTCTCAAGTACTTGTTAAGTAAAACTGCCCTAACGGGTAGGATAGCCAAGTGGGTTATGATATTGAGTGAGTTTGACATTGAGTATGTCGATAGAAAGGAAATAAAAGGGCAAGTGATAGTGGATCATTTAGCTGAGAATCCCATGACTTCTACACAAACTATTCAAGTGGAATTTTTGGATTCCACCATTGTCAACATAGCAGCAAAAACATGGAAGTTATACTTTGATGGCTCTTATACTCAAGGAGGTTTTGGTGCTGGCATACTATTGGTCACTCCTCAAGGTTACACCATTCCAAAGTCCTACAAGCTTATGTTTCCATGCACAAATAATATAGTGGAATATGAGGCACTAGTTATAGGCATCAAAATGGCCTTAGAGTGGAACATCACGAAGTTACAAGTTTATGGAGATTCTCAACTCATCATCAATCAAGTAAAAAATGAATATAACACCAAAGATGAAAAGTTGCTGCCATATAAGACTATGATTGATGGATGGAAGAAATACTTTGCTTTGATCACTTTTGAGCAAATTCCTAGAGAGAAAAATAGAGCAGTTGATGCCATGGCCACCTTGGCTTCCTTGTTACAAAAACCAGATCAAAATGAGAAGTATGAGTTCTTGGTGGAAGAGTTGGTGAAACCGGCATTCAACCTTCCCAAAACCCAAATTGTTTCCCTATTACATGGACATGACTCCCCTTGGTATGGACCTATATACACATATCTCAAAGACCAAGTGCTACCCTTAGACCAAACTCGAGACCAAAAATGCAATTTCATACACCAAGCCGCATGCTACCTAATCCTTTCAGAAACATTGTATTGTAAGGGTCTGGATGGGATGTTACTTAGATGTCTAGAGGAAGAACTATCCAAGTTAGCTTTACACGAGGTTCACGATGGGATTTGCAGGTCACACTCAAGCGGTCTAAATCTAGCTAAGAAAATCCTTCACTTAGGGTATTTCTAGAAGACATTAGAAAAGGATGCTTGCCATTTTGTGAAGACATGCAGTAAATGTCAATATCATGGTGACATGATACATGCACCGGCATAGGAATTACACCCATTTGTTACACCATGGCCTTTCTACCAATGGGTGTTTGATCTAATTGGTGTCATTTACCCACCCTCTTCAAATGGGCACAAATACATCATAACCGCAATGGAATATTTCACAAAGTGGATTGAAGCGGTTCCTTTGATAACGGCAATGGGTAAACAAATTTCCATGTTTATCTTGGATCACATCATTTGCCGATATGGTATTCTACATGCCATAATAATAGATAATGGAAAACAATTTAAAAACAAGGATGTGGATGAACTTTGTGCAACATTTCACATCACTCACCACTCGTCATCGATCTATTACCCTCAGGGAAATGGGCAAGCTGAACCCACGAATAAGAATATCTTGAAAATCTTGAATAGGTCGGTCAATAAATTAGGAAGGGATTGGCATGTACAAATTAATCTAGCATTGTGGGCCTGTAGAACTAGCATAAGAACACCTACAGGAGCCATGCCATTCTCATTATTCTATGGTGTCGAAGCAGTTCTACCATTAGAGGTTGAAATCCTATCTCTACGAGTGTCATTACAAGGATTGATCATAGATGAAGACGATAGAGTTGCTAGACTTCAACAACTGGAATTACTTGAAGAACATCAAACATAATCTTATGAGCACCTGAAAGTGTATCAAAATAGGATCTCAAGAAACTATAATAAACATATCAAACCGAGAGTCTTTCAGGTAGGAGACTTAGTGCTGCGAGAGAACCCAAAGAATCAGGTTGAAAGAGAGAAGAAACGCAAATGGGAAGCTAATTGGCTTGGCCCATTCATCATAGTATCTTCATTTGGCATAGGAACCTATAAGTTATCAGATTGTGAAGGAGAGGAACTCCAAGAACCCATCAATAGTATTCATCTCAAAAGGTTCTACACATGAGTCAAACAAAAGAGTATAAAGAGTATCAGATGAAAGAGCATCATATTTATTGTACATAGTTCAAAAGAGATTCTGAAAATACCAAAAACATTGGAAAAACAAAAAAGATCAAAAACATTCAAATAAGATGTTGTCTTGGTGAAAACCTAGCAAATAGGCACCTTGATAATAAAAAAAGAAAAATATAAAAAAAATGAAAAAAAAGAAAAAGTGCCTTGGTGAAAACCTAGCAAATAGGCACCTTCGTAGTAAAAAAAGGAAAAAAGCTTTAAAAATAGAAAAAAGAGCTTGATCTGTCCAAAGGGTGAAAACTTGGTAAACAAGCACCTTTGGTTCCCTTAAGTTTGTCTTTCCTAGTCACATGTGTACATATTGCATTTCCAACATCTCATTTGTAAACCTTCATTGCATCCGTCATTTGTACATAGTCATAATAAAGCTTTCAGTCACATTGTTGCATTTCCTACAACCCTAAGTTGTCACATGATCGCATTTATCACTTGGGGGTAGGTGAGGATTGGAATTTTGGTACCATATGGATTCAATAAGTGCTATAATCAGTCACGGTAGAGAGAAATTTATCAGGACTTTAGAGAGAGCGATTTTCATGAACCTTGATGGATATCATTGTTTACCACCCAAGTATTTAATCCTGCAACTTTATCTATAAGCCTTCATTGAATTTATTATTCGGGATTAAAAATTGACAAAACATCTTAAAGATTAGAATGCTTGGAAATACTTTTTGAAAATCATGAAACATGGCAAAACACTTAAAGCTTTCTTTTGATAAATTTTTAGGAAATTGACTTTTTATCACCTCTTTTAGCTAATCGATGATGTTTCGACTAGATTGGCCATGATAGAGGCATGATATTTTTCTTGTCTTTGAGTGACTATTTTGAGGAAAATCCATCAACTTATGAGAATTCGTCTAACGACATGGTCATCAAAGAATCATCGAGGACTATCTCATAAGAGGAAGGGTTAACCTTTGCTTGTTTATGCAAATGGATCCCTTGGTTATTTAGATCTTCCATATCTTAATACCAAAAATCCACTTGCAACATTGAATCCGTTGACACCAGTATTCAGACTCCCATAGTTTGGTCATCCAACTAGTGAGGGTTGTACTAGTTTCAAAACAAGGTTACCAAAAAGCGATAAAAAAGTGATATTCATATCATCATGATGTGGTCAGTGATGATTGTACTAGCTTTTCAGTTCTAAAAATGCTCAATGATGAAAATTTATCCTCGTGGCATTTCTTTGCTAAAAGCTGGTGACACTTAGGATGCATTATCATGTTAGATTAATTGCATGGCACTGTCATGTTTAGATTAATTGCATTGCATTATCATGGAAAGTTAATTGCATTTATTTATGGTTAATTTCCAAGGACAAAGGGGGGGCACATCAATAAAATTTAAGTTGTTTCAAACATCAAGAAATGGGGGGGAAGATTAACTTCAAACATTCATTATAATCCTTGATTTTAAAAACAACGCAAGTGAGATTATCTTTGCATTCATGTATAGCATTAATCATTATTCATTACTCATATATTAGAAATTAGAAACAAAAAGAAATCATATACATCATGCATTCATAAAAATAAGAGTTAGCATTGCATTCATCTAAATACTTGAAAATCAAAAACATAGGAACATACATAGGCATTTCCATAAAACATTTTGCATCCATACAGTGACAAAAAACAAAAGCATCTCATCAAAATCCATACATCATTGCACTCATTTATGTATATCATAAAATAAGATAACTGCATCCATAGCATAAATCAAAATGCATAACACATCATATAGTTGCATAAAAGATAATCTCATAAATCAACTCATCAAAGATGATCCAAGGAGTATAGCATCATATATCATCAAAAAAGTGTTCATCAATGATCCATCAAATCAGTACATCAAGTATCAAGGTACAATATCATCAAAAGGGGTACATCAAATGTGTTGATCAGTCAAATAACATGAAATATGGAACAAAGGACATCAATGATGGATGAATATGTCAGTAGACAATCATGATCTTGTGGCACCTGGATCTCTACCATCTGGTGGAGGAGGAGGAATGTGAGAAGTACTTGCTCTGTCCTATCTTGGCACTACCATGGCTGATACAAACTATTGTAATAAGGAAGCAACCTGATCCAATCTCCCTACAATAGTGGACATATCTGTCCTCAATATCTGCATATCTCAGGATAATGAATCAATGCAACCATCCTGTCCACCCTGTCCATGATCCTATGGCTGAGGGCCTGGTGGAGGCATCTGTGGAGCCTGACCCTGCTATACCTGATGCTGAGGAGCACCATCATCCTGTTGATCATCATCTTGTTGTGCCAAAGCTACTCGCTGTAACTGCACCAATGGATCTAAACCACCAGAAATCTATCTAGCAACATCAACATGAGCTTGTCTCCGAGCTCTCTAATGTCTATGAGCTCTATCCTGCCTAACTGTTGCTCTAAGATGACCCATTGGGACTGCATCAACCTATATATCTCTGCCATCACCCTGACCATGTCTATCACCATGATGATCTCTATGTCCACATCCTCGCCTATGTCTACCACCACCACCAATGGCATGACCAACATCATATCGTCTAGGAATAGGCTTTATTGGATCGGTAAATTGAGGAAACATGTTCTGAGCCCACCAATCTGCATACTCATGTGACATCCCAACATCTGCAATACCTATCAACATCTCCCATCTACACATAGTCATGCTTGCAATCTGATCTAAGGCAAACTGGTAGTCAATGCAAGGACCCCACATAGATATCTCTGCCTGTACTCGGGTGTATAGTGCATTGCCCTAAGGCATAACCTTTATCCTACCATACTATCTCAAAACTCTGCCAAAATAGAAGTGTTCAATAGTAGTGGTAGTGCACCCAATCATCCAATGAGGGGCAAACATATAAGATAACTCATCCTCATCCTCTCTCCATCGATCACAACTAATGTAGGGATGCCACTGAACCTGATCAATATCATCTAGCTATCGGTTCTAGTAGTCTAGATGACCCAAATGATGTTGAGTAACCATGCCTGTATATAGGAAAGCAAAAGGATAACCCTGGGGCCGTCTCCTATCAAAGATAGGCCTAGTAATGGGAAGATGCTCCCATATCCATAACTGAAGAATAATAACACTAGTTGATAAAGCATAACTCTATATGTATACCACCTCATGTAGATCATGATATAGCTGGGCTAAGATGCAAGAACCCCAATCGAACCATTGAGGATGTGCAAGAAAGTCCTCTAAAATCCTACCCTAACCAACAAAAAAGTCACAACCACGTCGGTCAGGAAGAAGCAAACCACCGATCAGGGCACCAAGTATAGCTGGTAACCTCAAAAAAGAAGCAAACTATAGCCATGTAATCATATCACCATCACCTATAGTGTTGTCCCTGAACACTCATCGACAGACAGTAGAATCATAAACAGAGTCATAGTATACCAACTCTCCTCTACAAGGAATCTGTAACAATCGATACACATCCTCGGGCGTGATCATCATCTCTCCATATGGTAAATGAAAGGTGTTACAGTCGAAATGCCATCACTTCACCACTACAGTCAACAACCCATGGTTTAGCTGAAACTATGGGAGATCAAGTAAAAAACTCAACCCACGTCACTCAATAACGCGATACTCAGCAGCTATGAGTGACTGACCTAAGTCAATAACCCAAGATGCAACTGAATGGATGTATAAAGTAGGAAAGTGAGCTTGTTGGCAAAACAAAAGGGAATCATATCAGTATGTCATATTGAGGAATTATCTCAAGTCAATCTTGTCCAAAGTATCAAAGTAATCACACCCAGAACCATTTGTTTGTATCTCTGTATCCTGAGAACGAACTAAGTAGTATCAAAATCATATCAATTTTCACACTGATTGATTTTTCCTATCAATAACTATCCTATCTAGATTGACCAATCATATTTCATGATATTACTATTCTGATATCCTAAACCAATTGTTTTGTTAAAAAGAAACAAACCTAATCTTAGCATTCCAATCAGCCCTCAGAAGTTATCAAATTTGGCATCAAAAGCAATCAGGTATACGTACAAAAATTTTCAAAATTCACCAAGCGTGATTTTCACCACGTCGGGTGATAGTTTATCTTAGGCGATAGCCAAAATAGGTTAAGCGATGTTATTATGGTGTTAGGTGATAGTTTACATGCTACGTGATAGCATAACCTACCCTAGGCGACAACAAATTTGTTAGGGTTCGTATATGCGATAACCTAAATGGAAAGGGGCATTTTTGCATTGCCTTAGGCATGAGTATTTTGCTGACAGGTGAGAGTAAAAATTTCCTAGGCGGTAGTAAAACACACGCACGTGACAATGAAAAGCGTGGAGGTGACAGTAAATTAATCTACGCGGCATTAAAACACTCCTAGGCAAGATTTTGCATATTCAACGCAACGATGAAACAAGGAAATTGCCATAAATGCTAATAAATGTAAAGATGGAGTTAGGAATGACTTATCGGAGGTCCATACTCAGGTGGCCTCGCATATCTCTGGCACCTCTCGAATCTATGCTCCCGAATCGGCACAACCATCTCGGAAATCACCAGAGGATCAGAGCAAAATTACCAAAGATGAAAAGTAAAAATGAATAGTAAAACAAGGTTTATCAACCTATTTAAGGTATTTTGACCTAATTTTGGAGGTGAAAATGGAGGTGAACCTATATTGAGTAATCAAAACAAAATAGGGCATATTCTTCAAATCATGGCATGTAATCAAATATTCATAAATGAAAACATATTCTAAATCAATCATCATAAATCTTTTTCAAATCAAGAAATTAATATGTTTTAATTTATGAGGGGGCATCAAGGTATTAAATTGAAGTCACAATCAAACATCATGGAATCAGTGGGGCATCATAAAAAAAAATTTATCATCAGAGGCAGCAATCAATCAATATCAGTGGCATATCAATGAATTAATGAGCAGGACTTCAAGGAATGTTTGAATCAATGTTTTTCGTACATCAATTCAAAGAGGGGCATTTGTAGACATGCAAAATTGGACAAGTGCTTTTCAAAATGCAATAAATCATCAAAATGGATCAAAAATCAATAAAATGGACATAATTAAATAAAGTTGAGCAAAATTAATTAAAACAAAGGAATTATTAAATAATGATGTTAAATGATTAAATGAAAGCTTAAAAGGGCCAAAAACACTATATAATTGATTTTAATCAATTAATTGTATAGTTGTTTTAATCAAAAATCAAAATGAACCTATTACCCTTACATGGCTAAATTTAATTAATTAATTGAATTAAATATTCCTAATTTCTTTCAACAAAGTGATGAACCAATGAGAATTGAGGACAAAAAGACATAAATCACTCAAACATTTAAATTGTCCAAAGATTTGAAACCATGTAAAGGCTTGTCCCCTCATTTGTCCCCCCATTTATGGACAATGAAAAGTTTTTGACTCAACCAAGGGATAACCATGATTACTTCACTCCACCCCCTACCCTTGGACATTTACTATAAATATGAGGCATTTTGGAGAGCATTTCCATCTTGGAATTTCATTTGCAAAAGCATTGTTATTATAGGCATTTGAATAGCATTCTAAGAGCAATTTGAGCATTTTAGAGCAATTATCATTGTAGTTTGTCAATTTGAGCTAGATTAAGCATGGAATCATTATAGAAGCATTGTAAAAGAATAATAGCAGCATAATTTCTCATTTTAGAAGTGTCAGTAGTGAGGATTTAAGTTGAGAGCTTCATTTACCACTTCTTTCTAGAGAACCATGGGATAATATAGATTGTAGTTTCATTTTAAAGTAGATTTGCATTGTATTTAATTTAAATTGATGCTATTAGATCTTAATTCCATGAAGGTGATATTCATCATCACACAAGCACGTTGGGACTAATCACCAGCAAATACATAATAGACATTATTTTAATGCACATAATGTACGTCAGCGAATGCACCAACCTAGAGATTCATGTGAATATCAAAACAATAATCATAAAACTGCGGAAGAGGAGGACATTAATAATCTTAAAAATATTCACTTAAATAATGTTGGGCCAATTAAAGATGCATTTGACTCATCTAATGTGGGGGTGCATTGCATATAATTAGATGGCCGGCATGCTATTGCATTGCAAAACAAAAATGTGAGCCATCCAAGAGTATTTACGTAGCAAGTTGACCATATATGCCCCAAATATTGCGAAACATATGATGGAAACACCTCTCATTTGCCATCGAGAGTTAATACATATGACAGGCGTGTTGAAAGAGAAGAAGGCCAAAAATTTATGGAACACAGTATGCAGTCTGGAAGCTCACGTGAATATCCGTATGAGGCTCACCAACTCATGCTAGATGAAGGAAATATTCAAAAATAGCAAAGCAATTAAAACTGAGTTCAACGGTTGGGCAACTCACTTGAGCAGCCACATGATTTTGAGTTTACACAAAGGGAGTATTCAGAATATAATAATAATTACTTCCCTGCGAAAAAATAGGAACATGTTGACATTTTCAGCATGAGGGATACTAATGTACAAAAGCCTAATTCCTACGGTGGACATGGAGAGCATAACAAAGGCTCACGTGAACAGCTTCACACCCTCAGACCTGCGCAAAAGGAATATATGAATACAATTTTTCAAAGTAAGCAAGTTGAAAATAATATGTATTATAAAGACCCAACGATACAGCAAGATAAAATATACTTACCTGCATAGAAGTCAGAGAAGGATGGAATTCAAAATAATGATATATATTATCAGTCCCATCATCGGTGTGAGTAGCCTGGTAGATTCACGCAAACTCCAAGTATTGAGCAGCATTCTCATTTGACACAACAACAGCATTACAAAGGCCAAAATGATAACATTGTTCAAGTTTTAAAATAGCCAGACAAAGCTAATGTGCCTGCATAGAAAGAGGAACACACAATGGGAGATAATGTTATAAATTTCATTGGCCTTGATAAATCAAAGCAATTAAATAATTGTGAAAAGAAAAACAATAATATATATGCTCAGCCTATGGACACGCATTATATATGCAAGCAGCACCATAATAGGCTTGATGTATGTCATGGACAATATCTAAATACAATATATGAAAATGATGATTATCAGTGTGGTAAAAAACAACAGCATGATAACATTTATCATTCTATGATTGACAAGGATGAGTTTTTTAAAAAGAATATTCTTGTGAATCACAATAATGAGCAGCCATGCTAGTCTGAGCAAAGCCAGAGTTATACATTACAGAATGCACAAGAAAATCAGCAAAGGAGTAAGATCTTTTACCAAGATCTAGATAATTATGTTGGAGCTCACATTTATGCAAATAAAGGAGGTGTTGGTAGTTTATATGAATAGCAAGATAACATATATGATAATGCACAGCATGGTAGAAAGGGTGGTAAGTATGATGCTTTTAAAATTGCACCAAATTTGGGATATGAGCAGTATAATGTATTGGAAGACAATTATAATCATCAGCGGCCATTTCAACATGATGATGATGCTCACCGGTTTGCACGAAACGGAAGCGAATACATACAGCAGACCCAGAATCCAAAACTTGCACAGGAAGATGATATTTATAGACACAATGACAATATATATTACCAAAAACAAGCATCTCACCAACAAGTTGATTATCGTGAATCTACGTAGCACGAGGGAGTAAAAGGTGGTGAGTTACATTATAGGCCAAGTAATTATTATCGGTTTATTAAGAATGATGAATACGGTGAAAATGATTATGGTGATAATAATATTCAAGTTAATTTTGGAAAATTTAATAAAGATGTTTGTCCACCCCAAAGTAGTTTACATGATGGAAACATTAATATGAGAAAAAATAAAAATGATAATTATGCTAGGAATGTCGGAGAGTATACATTTACAGGAAATCATGTAAAAGGCCAAGGTGGTACATAGTTTTTAAATGCAAATATGGATGACACATATTAAAAAGTCTCACAACATTATGAAAATTATGTGCAAGGTATTTATAGTGATAATGAACATCATTATCTAAATACATGATATCCTGGAGATACTGTGCAATACCAAAATATTGATGGGCAATATTATGGAAATGGATATAATTTTCAAAGTGGTATTGCACCCCATCATACACATAGGTAGATTTATCCAGGACAAAATTATCATGGTAATCCTCAACATGGAGGAGCTCAGACACAGTAATGTCATGCACAGCAAACGCAGAACTCAATACATCCAGATGGCTATGGTGTGAGTACAAATCAGCAACCTGGAAACCTTGCACAACAACAACATCAACGGTATCAAGGAGGGATGCTAAATCAAATGAATGTGGATCAACAGCCACATAGTGGTCAAAATTTTAGTATGGAAAATCAATGGCAGAGAGGTAACCCTATTCCTCAAAATCAATATTTTCAGAATAATAATAATAGGAATCTTTCTGATGCCAGATTTCATGAAGTTAATGAAAGGTATAATCCATTAGATTTTTCAAATGTAATATGTTGTCCTGATCCTATACCAAATAAATTAAAGACTGCTATTCTCAAATTTATTAGCGATGGGTCTCAATTAGCAAAACATCATGTCATTAATGTCAAAAATATTGTTTATGAATTTGACATTACTCATGAAGATGTGCATATGAAAATGTTAGTTCTTTCACTCAAAGATGGTGCAGATGAGTGGTATAGGAATTTGCCAAATAGATCAATTACCAGTTGGTAGAACTTTGTTGATCAGTTTATTGAGGAGTTTGGGGATCACAAAGATCCATCCTTTGCAACTCACGAATTAACTACTATGAGAAAAAACACAAATGAAACAATGAAGGAATTTAAAAAGAGGTTTAACAAGGTGTTGAATAAAATCCCAAAAGATATGCGTCCTGTTGACCCCTTTTTAATCACCTTTTATTTGAAAGCTTTTGATGTTAAGATGAATTACAAGATAAGGTCTCATAACCCGACAACTTTACAACAGGCTTTCAAAATAGCACTGAATATTGAAAATAATAGAATAGCGGTCAGAAGGATTGATAAAAGAAGTGATCCTAACCTATTCGATCTTGCAGTCCCGAAAAGGAACAGTGAAAATGATAAAATGGATGAGTTAGTAAGCTTGATGAGGAATTTGCAACCAAACAAAAGTCACTTTCAACTAGGAAGACAGGACAAAAATTTTAACAGAAATGATAGGTACAAGTTACAGGACATGTCTTATCATATAGAATGGAAAGACAGAAAGCCTTTAAAAAAGCAGACAGACACTCCAGATCCCCTCAAGAAAAATAATCATTTCATAGGGGATGAGTTGTGGTGTGAAATTTGTAAAATGCCTTACCCTCAGGATCAATGTCTTATAGCAAAAAATATTCTGGAGGAAGAAAACTAGGGATATGAAGAGAGGCCTGTGATAAATGCTCTTTCATCCATGCCCTTTTGGTTTGGAGATAGTGATGATTCAGATGGGGAATACGTGCCAGACGAAAGCTACAGGAGGTTGGGATATTAGCAAGAGCAGCAAGTTTTCTCAGATGATGATAAGAGTTTGGTTATTAGGAGGACAACAAAAGAAGAAAGAGAGGCTTACACTATAGTAGCAATGGAACAAGTGCTTAGCAAATATCACTTGAGGAACAAGAATGTTAACTCAGGAAATGAACAAGCAACAGGGATGTACAAAATTTTGAACAAGAATGTGGAAATAAAGAGAGCAAAGATGGATGTTCCTAAAAGGCATGTTGATCAAACATCAAAGATAAGAAAACCCATGGACAAATAGGGAAATGGTAAGGAAATTTCAAACTGTACTTCATTTATGTCTCAAGCATTATCTCAGGTGAAACTTTCTATCCCTCTAATGGAAATAGTTAAATTAACTGATTGCAGGAATGAAACGATCAAGTTAATAAATGATGTTGTTAAAAAAGATGCAAGGGAACAAAAAGATAATGAAGAATTACCATTTATTTACCTAGGAACTTCTATTAGTGAAGATGCTACTAAAGTAGATCCTTTCTTTCTAACTTTATTGATAAACAATAAATTGGTTAAAAATTGTATGTTAGACTCTAGGGCAGTGGTTAATATTATGCCTCATGGGGTAATGAAAGAGTTAGGAATGAATGTGGATACTACTTATGGGAAGTGTTATGCTATGGACAATAGGTTAGTTCCAGTTATTGGAATAATGAAAAATGTTGAGTTTAAGTTCCCTTCGTGTCCTGAAAAATCTTATAAAATAGACATTACTATTGTAGAAGTACCACCTAGTTATGGAATGTTATTATCTAGACAATGGTCTAATTTGGTAGGTGGAAATATTCAATTAGATCTATCTTATGCTTCTATCCCAGTGAATGACAGGTTTGTAAGGATCGATAGAGAACCAAGATCTACTTATATCATCGAAGACGTTGATCCAAGCCAGGTTACACACTTCTGCCACAATGACATGGAGAATTTTCAGGTAAGAATTCATAAAGACTTCATTGAAAATACTAGTCCTATTGAAATATGTGCCAAGGAAAATAATGATCTCATGTGGAAAATGTTTTTTGATGGATCATGTAGTAAAAATGGTAATGGAGCAAGTGTAGTGTTTGTATCCCCAAATGGGAAATCTTTTAAATATTCCTTTTTGTTAGCATTTGAATGTACTAACAACACTGCAGAATATGAAGCACTCCTACTAGGTCTCAAAATAGCAGGTAAGCATGGTATCAAAATTCTTTCTGTTTATGGTGATTCTGAATTAATTGTATCTCAGATTAGGGACAAGTTTATTACTAAGAATCATATCCTAAAAAGGTACAAAAATGAAGTGTGGGATTCCATAGAAGTTTTTGATGCTTTTTCGATAACATGGATAGATAGATCTGAGAATATTCTTGCTAATTTCATGGCTAACCTAGAAGTTAAGCATAATGATATCCCATGTGAAGATATTGTGCAGATAGAGATCAAACCAAGGCCATCAATACCTAATAACGTTCATAATTGGTAGGTTTTTGATAATGATAGAGACATCATAAAGTTTCTTACATGTGAGGGAAGGTACGAAGATCAATTCATTAATTTAAATGCTTATGTTGAAACTATAGATGAAAATGATACTTTATTTGGAAAAGATGTAATTCAGCTTAAAACTAATAAAATTCCTAAGGGACTTGTTACACTAGAAAAGATGTTTGATAGTAAAGAATCTAGTAATAAGGTTAAAATGGAAAATACTAATATAGAGGAAGTGGAAAAGATAAATTTAGGAAATGAACACACTCCTAAAGAAATTTTCATTGGTAAAAAGTTAACTCCTAAAATTAGATCTGATATAGTTAGTTTGTTAAGAAAGTATAGACGTGTTTGCTTGGTCTTATGACGATCTCAAGGCTTATAGAGAAGACTTGTTCCAACATGAAATACCCTTAAAACCTGATGCAAAGCCCTTTAGACAAAGGCAAAGATCAATCAATCTGACTTTGGCTCCTAAGATGAAAGAGGAACTCATTAAGATGAGGGATGCTGGTATTATAAAGCCGATTAGACACTCTACTTGGGTTTCAAATTTGGTACCTGTTAGGAAGAAGAATGGAGATATTAGGCTTTGTGTGGACTTCATAAATTTGAACATATCTTCATTAAAGGACAATTATGCATTACCAAACATGGAAGCATTATTATAGAAAGTTACAGGAAATGAATTATTGTCCATGATGGATGGGTTCTCCGGGTACAATCAAGTTAAAGTTAAAGAGGAAGAATAGTACAAAACAGCATTCACTACACCATGGGGTACATATGTTTATGCAAGAATGCCTTTTGGGCTTACGAATGCAGGAGCTACTTTTCAAAGGGCCATGGATGTGGCTTTTGAGGATTTCATTGATATTAACATGGTAATATATCAGGATGACATCACAACTTATTCCAAGAAAGCAGAAGATCATTGCAAGCACTTAGAGAAGATTTTCAAAAGGGACCTTGAGTATGGAGTATCCTTAAACCCGAAGAAATGTCATTTTGGGGTTACCGAGGGTAAACTCCTTGGTCATATAGTTTCCAAGGAAGGAGTCAGAATAGATCCAGAAAGAATTAAAGCAATTGATAAAGTCTTGATCCCTAAGAATGTTAAGGGAATTCAATCTTTCCTTGGGAAAATCAATTTTGTAAGACGGTTTGTCCCAAACTTTTCAGAAATCATAAAATCGATTGCAAAGATGTTAAAAAAGGGTGTAGTTATAAATTGGACAGATGAGGCTTTAGAAGCATTTGCCAATATCAAGAAAGAAATCAAGGAAGTGCCAGTTTTGAAGTCTCCTAATTTTTCCAAACCATTTCAATTGTTCTCCTTTGCTTCTTTCCACACCACAGCGATAGTTTTGTTACAGAAAAATGATGAAGGATATGAACAACCAATAGCATTCTTCAGTAAAACTCTACAACTTTCTGAGTTGAATTATGACATACATGAAAATAAGCTTATGCATTGGTTAAATCAGTGAAATCATTCAGACCTTATCTAGTTGGGGCCAAGATTGTGGCATACGTACCGAATGCAGCAACTAAGGATATCTTAAGGCAATCAGAGGTTACAGGAAAAAGATGTCGATGGATAAATTAGATTCAAGAGTTCAACATTGAAATTTAGATCATTAAGTTAATTAGAGGACAAGGATTGGCTAAGCTTATGGCAGAAACAAATCTGGATGCAACGCAAGTAAACCAAGTAGATTTAGAAAGGGCAGAAATGAGTATCGAGCATTGTCCATGGTACACAGACATAGTATACTTCTTAAAACATATGAAGTGTCAAGGTCTAAATGATAATTAGAAAAGAACTATAAGGTAACAAGCATCCAGATATGTGTTGATTCAAGGAAACCTATATTGGAAAAATAATGATGGTATCCTCCTATTTTGTCTAGACACCTATCAAGCCAAGTCAGTTATTAAAGATTTACATGATGGGGTATGTGGCGGACATTTTTTGGCTAAGACAACAACTCACAAGATATTGAAAGTCGGGTATTATTGGCCTCACGTTTTCAAGGATTGTCATGATTATGTTAGAAAGTGTGAGTCCTGTCAGAAGTTCTCCAAAAATTTGAAGTACAATGGTGCTTTACCCCTTATTCCATTACAGACTGAGGAACCTTTCAAAATGTGGGGAATAGATTTTATTAGGGAAATTGCAGATGCTTCAAGTGGAGGTCACAGATGGATATTGGTTGTGACAGACTACTTTACAAAGTGGGTTGAAGCTATACCCACAAGGCAGGCTACAAGCAAGGTGGTTATCAAGTTTTTGACCGACAATATACTTACCAGATTCGAGGTACCTTATAAGATTCTTTGTGACAATGGCATGTGTTTTAGGTCTAAGGAATTTTCAAAATTTTGTGAGAAATATGGAATCAACCTATCATACTCATCTCCATATCATCCGCAAGGGAATGGTCAAGCATAATCAAGCAATAAGAACAGACTGAAGATTATCAGAAGAATGTTGAGTAATAATTAAAAAGCCTAGGACTCGAAGCTAAATCTAGCTTTATGGGCGGACAGAGTAACAGTGAAAAGATCGACAGGTTTTGCTCCTTATGAGTTGGTTTATGGGAAACAATCAAGGTTACCATTGAATAACCTCTTGCCAGTCTACAAATTCATTCAGGAGGAAGAGCTTGAAGATGTAAACTTTATGGAAGACCGGTTAAGCCAGCTATCAGAATTAGATGAAACAAGAAGATTGGCACAAGAAAGGAATCTTCATCAACAACAAAAGATTAAGACCCTTCATGATAAAAGAGAATTAGATAGACCTTTCAGAGAAGGTGACTGGGTATTGAAGTGGAATGCAAAAGACCAAGACAAAGGAAAACATGGAAAGTTCGAGGCATTATGGCTAGGACCTTACATGGTAGTTTCAAAAGCAGGCGAGAATTCATATTATCTATAGGATACTGATGAAGTCATTCAGGAATTCCCTACTCATAGTCAATATTTGAAGCCATTTTTATCTTAAAACAGGAAGTATTCTTTAACTTGTATATTACTGTCTTTATTTCAATTAAGCATCATGTTTATTTTCTCATTATGGTCTGCTTCTCCAGAGATAACTAGGATCTCGCTGCATCCAAGCATGAATGCACGTCCCCAATTGGAGCCATTGTTGACACCGAAATTTTCAAGTTCTAAATAGACAGAATGTCAGGGAAGTATGGTGTAAATTTTAGTTTTATATCATCTGCTTATGTTGAAAAAATTAAAATAATAAAAGAGAAAATGTATTTTCATTTAGTAGGTTGTTAATTATCTTTCCATAAATGCATATTTAATTTTGAAAATAAATAATTATTGAAAAAATAAAATAGGTTGAACAAAAGGCGGCGAGAGGGAGTTGAACACTCGACCTCTCAAGCCGACCTTTTTTCCTACCTATCCCCTAACCAGTTAGTCTAATTGTTTTCTTTGAGAGGGTTATGAGAAAATACTTATTTATCTTTGTTTTTGTGTGCAAGTGAGAAGTAAAAACAACCTCATACATAGGGAGTTACCTCTTCCCTAATTATCTTTTATATTTTAATAACGTGATTACTATGTTATTATATATTTACATATTTTCTAATTTTTAGGAAAAAGAACGGGGAGAGGGAGTTGAACACTCAACCTCTCAACCTGTTCCTCTTCCTACCTATCTACCTGAACCTACCCTTAACCAGTTGCTCTATATTATTCTTCGAGAATATGTGTGTGAATAAATGTATAAATTAAAGAAAGAATTATTTCTTTTCAAATTTGCATCAAATAAATTAGCTTTGTGAGATAGAAGCTTCATGTGTCTTGATCTCTAATAATTATTTTATTTACCTCTAAAACCCTAGAAATAAAAATAAAATATGGAGTAAAAGGGTTGAAATTTGTAAATGTTAATTTGTCAGGGTTTTGGTGTAAAATCCTTTGTCTTTTCCGTTTAATATTTTTACCTAATATTCTTAACATTAATATTTTTACCTATTTAGGTGAGTAGGTTTTTATTATTTAATAATGTACTATGCATATATTTCTTTTTAGGGTTCCCTTTTATATTTTAATTGCAAACTACTAAAAGGTAATTTTCTTTACTCTAATTTTTAAGGTTTGAATTATTTCATCTTATTAACTTTTATAAATGAGTTAATTCTTTAGAAATATTTTAGGGTTGTTTTTGGGAAAGATAAATTTGTAATCCCCTAATTATATCTATTTTAATAGTTACATTTTTATTTTTATGTTAAAAAGATTTGTTTCATCAAAGTAACTATGAACCTAATAAAATCAACCCTAAGTGGATTGTTTTCACCTTTAGGGTTAGATTTGTTCGTTATAATTAAATTTGATTTTATCTTTAGGGCTATTTTTATTTTTTATTATTAAGTGGATTGTACTCTTAAAGTGCATTATCTTTTATTAAAAGGATAATTGTGTATGTAATGTTTTTATTTATCACATTATTTAAATCCTTTGTGATTTAGTCATTAGGATTAAAATATAATTTAATTCTAATTTTTTTTTTACTTATTTATTTTCTTATCTATTTTAGTTGATTATTAATAAATAGTATATAGTATTTATGTAAGATTAATACATTACTTTAATGTTTTTTATTATGTTTGATATGAACTAATGTTGAATTATTTTGTGTGTAGGGAATTAAGGTGTAAATTATTATGCACGACACACATATATTATATGGGATTTTTCCTGAACAAATATTGTTATGATTTGGTTGTATACATTTAGGGTTAATTATACAATTAGGTCCTATGAAAGGGCATGTCCTTTCACAGGAAACCATTGAAACTTATATTTATACTCAATCAATTGTAAAAACAAAATGACACACAATTCTATCACAAAAAAAAGGGCTACTACTCACAGACTGGAATGCAATATTTCAAAATCTTATGCACAGATATCTGATAAGTACCTATACCCTGTTGATTTCATGGTTTTATGTTCATTTAGGTTTTTCGGATTACTCTCTCGTCAGGGTATCCTATTATGTTTCCATTTCAAGATTTTATTTATAATTAATATAGACAATTTGAATAATGATTGCAAGGTCTGAGAACCTGTAGTCATTTCCTTTTGAGCTCTTTAGTTGAGTTAAAAACCATAGGACCTGTTGTATTAATTGTTATCAATTCTAGTTCAAATAGAAACTTGTAGGTTGATGGTCTTGTTTCTGCAGAAGCAAGTTAATCTTAAAATTGTAACCATTTACATATATTGAACATTGACTCTATTTTCAATTTGGCATTAAGCACTGGTCTATTCATTCATTTGATGTTGTTATTTATTTCTTTCTGTGAAGTATATGTCTAATTTGCTTGCTTCTTAATCAAACAGTAAATTAGGTTTAGCATTAGTTCATAACAATAGTCTAAATATTTTAAATATCTGCCAATTAGGACATTAGGTTAATATATCTTCCAATGATTAGTAACCTCTTTTGAAGAAATTTTGTTGTTTACGCATGTTGTTTGTGCAGTTAGACAGTGTACTCAATTTAGGCCTACCAGCCTTGGTTCGATCGAACGAGAATTGCAAAGGCATCTATTGTGCCTGTTAGTTGGCCTCAAAATGATCAGTGTTTTTGAGCCCCAACAGGTTGTTGTCTCTACTAACAAGAGTATCATTTGAAGAACTTTAATTGATAACAGATCTGGGCTTAATGTTTGTAGCATGGATATGCTTAAAGCTATTAAGGCTGATCTTACAACTTTCAACCCAATAATGTTCCTATATGTGGATTTGACAATATTGCGAAGAAAAATTTGGGCATTATTACCTTACCTATTAAAATTGGTCCAATTATTTTAAATACTCTTATTCATGTTATGCCTGGACCTCTCAATTATAACCTTCTTTTAGGAAGACCATGGTTACATACTATGCATGTAGTTCCTTCTACTCTTTATCTCAAGGTTAGGTTCATCTATAACAACTTAATGTATACACTACATGTAAATGATGTGTCGAATCCTTGCCTAAATGTAGAATATGCTAAAATATCTAAGCCTCTTCAACCTAATACAGAGACTGAAAAGCAACCGAAGATACAACAACCTAAGATTCAATAACAAGAAGCTCCATCTTCTTCTTTGACTGAGGATGATTGGGGGACATTGGATTTTAATCCTACTTTTATTGGAGAATATAAAATCTCTGATTTGGACTTCATGAAGCAACAAAATGAGTTTGAGAAAAAAGCCTTTACTCCGTCCTCGCTTTCTGAGAAACTAAAAAGTAATTTTATTGCCGCTTCGACTAATGAAATGATTGAAACTATAAAGCTTGATTGTTATGATATTGTGACATATGCCACTCCTTGGACTCCTAATATGATTGATCGATATGGTCTTGGTTATCATTTGCTTAAGAAATCAGGATTTAATGGGAAAGGATGTGGTAAATATGAACAAGGTATACATGTACCTTTGGATAATGACATTTATGATCATACATATGGATTGGGATTTAATCCTTATAGACAACCATCATATTTTCCCCTTAATGTTAACAATATTTGTAGTGGACAATTGAAATTTCTTAATCCACTTCTCATTGACCTTAATCAGGCACCTACTTTGGATATTTTTCTTGAAGATGAGGCCTTAATGGAATTTTTAGGGGTTTATGACGACTTACCTAAGTTGTTGGAAAGTTGTCTATACTAAATTATATGACTAGATATAGTGTTGTCATTATGGAAACAAAGTCATATAGCAGTTTGAAGACAATGCACTTAGTGTAAAGATCAAGATTCAGTTAAGTGTTGAAGACTAGATAGTATACAAAGTTCCAGCAGCTCAGAGCATCAGCGCACGTGTGTACGGATGAATTAAGGTATGCACCCTGGAAGTTAAGGTTGTTAGACTATACTTATGCTTAGACTAAGAGAACATAAGTAGATATGCAAAGATGTGAAAGTTATAGTCAGTTGAAGTTGCACAGCTAGTGTGTGCCAGCAACGAACAGAGCATGGGGCCGACAGTTAGCTTTTTGGTTTGCGATTATAATTTAATGATGTAAAGGCCATGCACCCATTTTATTTAGGTTGTTGACATATGTACATGTATAATTGTAAGCACGCTTAAGACAATTCATTTGGAAGTGTTGTTTGTAATTAGTTTTAGGGTGGACCTAATTGTTTTGTTTGTATAAGCGCATAAATATAAGGTGCACCCATTGTATTCATTATGAAAGTTGTAATAGAGTTGTGATAAGCAGAGTAGAGGTATGAGAAGTGAGCATAAGATGTATTAGAGCTTTGCTAGAGGTCAAAGCATCAGTGCACCAAAGGAACTGATCTGACAAGCAGTGTCACAGTAAATAGTTCACCTGCAGATATAGTGTGTATCTGATTCAGAAGGTTGTAGCCTTTGCCATTTGAGTAGTGAGCTCTAGGATAGTGATTCCACTCCCCTAATAGGGATCATTGTAAAAGACTCCTAATAGGGTCTGACCCTTAACAAGGTCTATTGTACTAAAAGCATTGTAAAGCTACTCCTAACAGGGTAAAGGATCTTCTAACAAGGATCACAAAACACTAGTGCAGATTATTAGTGGGTATCAAGTCCCACCGGGGTTTTTACCTATTTGGGTTTCCCCATAACCATATTGGTGTCATGTGTTGATTTCATGTTTCATGTTTATGTGAATGTTTAATTTAGTTCTTAAGCATTTATGTTTAGCATAAAGATTAAAGTTAAAAGTTAAAATACAGTGAACATTGATTCACCCCCCCCCCCCCCCCTCCCAATGTTATCATTCCTAACAATTGGTATCAGAGCTTTGGTCATCAGCAAAGAAGTTTAACCACTTGAGGAGATCATGGACAAAGAAGAAATGAAGCATTTAAAGAAGAACCTTGAAGCAACTCTTGAAGACCTGGACAATTCATAAAGAGAAATTGAAGAACTAAAAGAAAAAGTCAGTGATGCTCAATTAGTTATCAAAAGACTAAGAAAGGATTTGAAAGGATGCTCTAATAGTGAACTTGAAGAAAAAGTCAAGAAGTTGATTGAAGAAAATGCATCCTTATTAAGTTAGCTTGAAGAATTTGATGACAAACTAATGAACAATCAAGATGTCTACAATGAACAAGTCAAGGAGAACCTTCAACTCAATGAAGAACTAAGGGAAGCTAACTTAGAAATCTTGGAGCTAAATAATATCAAAGAGAGCTTGGAATCTAAATTGTAGAAGTTAAAGGATCATATTGACAAATTACACACCAGTGCTGAGTTGGTAGAATCACAGTTGTATGCAAGAAGAATCAAAGGAGACACTAGCTACATTGGATACAATGAAGCACAAAATCAGATTGACAGTATGCGAGCAAGAAAGGATTCACAAAAGAACTCTACTAATGATGAGAAGACTGAAGATCAAACCAAAGACAATGGTTTTCCTCCTAGGAATGAGTGCAAGCAAGTAGAATGCACTTATTTTTCTTGTAACAAGCATGGACACATTGCAAGAAACTGTACAGAGGTCAAAACTTTTAATGGCTACTATTATTCATGCAATAGATATGGTCATAGAGCTATGAATTGCAAGACTAGTAAGAAGAATAGGACTCAGCAAGATCAAATAAATTAGAATCAGACAAATGTTAGAAGTTCTAAGAATGTTACATGTCAGATATGTAACTATAATGGTCACTCAGCCAAAACATGCAGAATGGTGACTCATGTCAATGCGCCGAGGAATAATAGACCTCCAGTCATTTGTCACTCTTGTAACAAGGTAGGACATATCTCAAGGTTTTGTAGATCAAGGACGCAAGGTCAGGAAAGCCCTAAAAAGACCAAAGAACCAGTTTTGGATCTTGAAGCAGAAGTCAATTTTGTGAAAGCCTAAGATGATGCAAGCATGATTTGGTCCGAAGGAAAGAAGGAAAACATTGTTGAGAATGTATTGGATGCATCCCAAGTGGATGCACCCTCTACATCTGCATAAATGGCCCTCAGGGTCATAGGGGGAGCTAATTTAGCTCTAGACCCCTGTGTGGCTAGTATACTCATCCTCAGAGTATACGCCTTTGGACTTAAGCTATTGGAGTATATAGGAACCTTTGTGCAAGAACACACATGCTGATTGTTAGCATAACTCAAGTTTGAAAATTTGAAGTGACAGCCTGGTTTACGTGAGTTGCATTAATGGTGAATTTCTTACTTTAAGTACATAGAAAGTTGTTTGTTCACTCATTGCATTCATATTCAAAGTGATTGGAGCATAGATTGAGCCTTGGAAGTTGTTGTGAAGATTTGGAGATTAAATTATCAATGTTTGCAGTGCATTTGATCAGTTGCAAGAAACCCTAGCTTGTTGCACCGATTCAGAAGCCGTCAGAACATCTTAGAGATCATTTGGAAAGTGAATATCAAGTAAGTCATGGCCACTCCTATTGTTTTTGATGTTGTTGAGAAGAAGATGTATGTTTTCAAGAGGCACCCGTTTAAATCAACCCTAGATGATTTAGAGGGAGCATTTTCCTGCACGCCGATGGGCGTCATATATGTAGAAGACATAAGGGCTTACATCTACTGTAAGAAGGAACCTATTGGACTAGATAGGTTAAGGGTGCACATGGACACAATGTTGAAACTAGACAAAACATTCATGGATGAATACACCAAATGGAATGATCACCCCATTGTTGAATATGCCATAACATATGAATTCTATGAAATTGAATGGATAAAGATATTGTTGAGAAGAATCCATGATGATTTGTTTTGGATTGGAGATGTACCAGTAAGAATCACGTGAGACTTAATTCATGAGATGGCAGGCCTTTCTAAGACAAGTGCCATCCTTCCTATGGGTAAGGATGTCAGTAAAATGGTGGAGCAAGTGTGTAAATACAGAAGTGATAAGTGTGGCATGAACATTGAGCCTATAGAGAAACTAGACATCAAGTTGATATCAATGATATTGGGTTACAGATTTCATCATACCAATAGGGTGAATAGTGTGTTTGTAGGCACTATTCTAGTAGCCATCTGTCTTGTGCAAGAAGATGGAGAGTTCAACTTGTGTGAGATCTTGCATGCATAGTTGATAGAAAATATCAAAGCTATTAAACACAACAAGACTAAGGTATTCAGGTTTGGGTCCCTAATCATCTATATGTACCTTCATGGGTGACCCCACAATAGTGGGTTACACTTTTTTAGACATGTTGATTTTGGCTAAAATAACAAATTTTTAATAAAATATGATTATTTAAGCCTTGAAAGGTTCCATTTGAAGGAATTAATTACAAATGGTTAGCTCAAAGCCTCTTAGATAAAAAAAAACATTGATATAACATCTATACTCCTCATGCATACCTACAATGGAGTCTCCTTCGCACCTATTAAAATGTTGACAAAAAATCACTTCGACTTTATCTTTTGGCAGATCAAATGAATCCATTTGAAAAACTTATCTATGTAGTAAGGTACTACCGATAAAACTCTTTCCAATGATTATAATTTTAATACATATTAAGTTTATTATGACTTTATATTTTTAGTTTTACTAAACATAGATATTTCACGGTATATCTACCTCTATGTTTGATGCTTATGGAAAAATAGTAAATGAGAGAAAAAAAAATTCTAAAAAATATATATGCCCTAGTTATTGAATTTATCTTTCTATCCAAAAAAATAAAAAATAAATTGGACAAATACATAACAAGTTATAAGCTATGTAGTCAAGGTATGTCAAAATTACAGTTTAGTCAACTTCAAACGTTAATAAAATATGAAATAATCATGATAATGTCATAAAACCAATTGCATGCCCTCCATATGGACATTAAAAAATTAAATTTGAAAGAATCACATTAATATCTATTTTAGGAAAAAAGTTATGCTCTATGAAAACAATGTAACTCTTTGAAAATGACATTTTTAGACACCTAACAATTTTCATGGGAGAAAGAAAAAACTAATCAAATCAATTCAAAAATAATATATTAATATATATATATATATATATATATATATATATATATATATATATATATATATATATATATATATATATATATATATATATATATATATATATATATATATATATATATATATATATATATATATATATATATATATATAAGACTCTAATTTACTTCATCTTCCGATTCCAAACGGTTTAAGGATAATATGCATTCGAATGTGAATTTTTTTTTCAAAATGTAGAGTTTAGTGTCCGTTCAAGCAAAAAAGTGAACCCACTATTGTGGGTTCACCCTCATATAGTTGGTAAAGTGTCAGACTTGTATCTAGACAAATCCATTCCTACCATGCCACGGATATCAAACAAGGCATCCACAGAAAGCACACTAAGAGATTACATCACTTTGGAATTGAAGACCTTCAAAGCAAGGATGTAGATGAGGTACAGGATTCCTGAGAGTATTGTAGAGAAGTATAAGGATACAATATGCTTCATGGTGGAGATTGATAATACATGTATGGAAGCTGTGGAACCTAGAACTAAGTGGATTCGTCCACTTGGATATGAGGTTGAAGAACAAGTTCTTGAAGCTTATGCACAGGTACTGCTATCAGCCCCTAAGGATGATAATGAACCTAGGTGGGGAACCTATGAAGAGAAGACTAGAGAAGTTGATGCTAAGCTGAACAATGTTGCAACAAAAAGAAAGGTTGCAAAGGTCACATTAGAGATCCTAAGAATACATGGTGTATCACAAGAAGACCTTGATAAAGCAAGGGATGAGAAGATTGCCCTAGAATTGAAGAGCGCAGCAAAATAACAAGAAGATCCCGAGATGAAAAACATAAAAATTGAAAAAGATGACAATCAAAAGGATAAAGAAGATAATACTCCTTCTATACCCAAAGATACTCCTCCAGAGTATAAACCAATGGTCAAGAGGAAGAAATAAGCTAGCACTATTCATCCATCCTCACGAGCATTAAGGAGCAAGAAAAACACTCAAGCACCTCCTCGGGCAGGATTTAGACCTAGTCTTAAAGTTTTAAATGCAAGAATTGTTGATGAGGGCAGAATTGATCAAGTAGGGAAGTTCTATGAGTCTTACAGTGAGATTGAAAAATCTGAAATACATAGTATGATTGTCAAACACATGATCAAATTCAAGAAGACAATCCTTGAATTGAAAAAAGAAATTCCAGAAAAAGTATGGGATATATTAGAAAACCTAAAGAGACAAACAAATGAAGAAGACCTAAGGATCAAAGAAAAAGTACTAGAAGATACTCTGCCTGTATGTTCTAAAGAAGAAGTGGCACTAATATTGAATTTGGTGAAGCCGCACCTAAGAACTAAGATGAGAACTCTTCACATCATGAACAAAGACTATGAGCTAATTACGAAGGAAATTGAAAAGGCCTTTGAAAAGGTGTTATTGGAGCAATAGATAAAACCACCTATTGCACCCATCTCTCATGCACCCATTAAGGAAGATAAAGTGGTAGAGCCCACTAATGTACCTATGACAGGTCCTTAGGACTCAACACCCTTAGCAGAAACTAAAATAGAGGCAGACAAGTCTGTGCCCATGACAGAATCACACAAAGACAACACTATTATCATAGATAATGTGGAAATAGCCATGGCGGCTACTAATAAGGATTTGGACAAGTTTGAGGAAGCATTTGTCAGTACTAAGGAAGCTGAAATCCTATGCAGTAGTACACCTCCCATTCAGCAAGAAGAAGTACTCATAGAAGATGTTTCTGATGAGAAAGAAGAAGAAAAGAAAGAAGGAGTAGAGGTAGAAAAGAAAGATGAATATTCTATTGATTTGGTCAAGGTGAAGCAAGAGGTGATGGATAGCACTCCCATCACTCCCTCCTCAACATTATTGTCAAGTTTCACACTTGACACTAGTAGTTTGGACTCCTGGAAGGAAGAAGACCTGATTAAGTTCAATTTCCTAGCTATGGAGAAGGCTAAGGAGAAGTGAGTAACGAGAAATCCTCTCTTGGTGGAATCAGTAAATATTTTGAACAGTTTGCTGCCAGAGGTTAAGAAGATGGTAAATGTACATTCAGTTGATGATGTGAGCACAGTAATCTCTCAGATCAAAGTCAATTTTTCAAGCCTAGAAGAATCTGCAGCCATAGTGGCAAAGGAGAAGTACTTAAAGAAGAGACTTAATGAACTAATGAGTAATTTTGCACTAGACTTGAACTCTCTTAAGTCTGGTCAGGCATCATTGAAGGAATTTGCAGATCAAGGAAGGAAAGTCATTGTAGAATCCATGGATCAGGATAAGTTCACTGATGCCCATCTTAAGAAGATCAAAGATGCAGAGACAATGATTGAGGAGGTGAAGAATTTAGTGTTAGACACATCCACTGATGTGAACATGTGTAACAATGTCTATCAAGGTCAGTTAGACATAATCAAGAAGGCAGAGAAAGAAACGGAGAAGATAAGGTCTAGACAAACTCAATTGAGGAACGCTCTTGCACCCTCACTAGACATTCTTAGTCAGAACATAAAGGAGATTGATGTGACTATGATAACGTATGATCAAGGTTTGAGCACAAAATTGGAGAAGATGGAGAAGCTTCAATATGCATTATGCGCCCATCTATAGATAGTCAATTCATTGATAACCTTTTGGAAGAAGGAGATCCAGAACCTCAAGATTGCATATCCGGTTGTTTTCCCTCAGTAAGTGTATGTAGATAAAGTTTTTGATGCACCTTTGTCATTAATGTCAAAGGGGGAGTTGTGTATAGAATATGGAGTACATATATGTATAGGGAGATATAAGATTATGTATAAAAGATGTATAGAAGACAAAAAGTTTTGTGTAAAGGGACAGTTAGAGACTTGGCCATATTCCTTTGTTGCCATCAATGACAAAGGGGGAGATTATTGGCAAGTTGTATATACTGAATTATATGACTAGATATAGTGTTTTAATTATGGCAACAAAGTCATATAGCAGTTTGAAGACAATGCACGTAGTGTAAAGATCAGAATTCAGTTAAGTGTTGAAGACTGGACATTATACAGAGTTCCAGCAGCTCAGAGCATCAACGCACGTGTGTACGGATGAATTAAGGCATGCACCCTAGAAGTTAAGGTTGTTATACAATACTTATGCTTAGTCTAAGAGTGCATAAGTAGATATGCAAAGATGTGAAAGTTATAGTCAGTTGAAGTTGCACAGCCAGTGTGTGCCAGCAGCGAACATAGCATGGAGCCAACAGTTAGCTTTTTGGTTTGCAATTATAATTTAACGATGTAAAGGCCATGTGCCCATTGTATTTAGGTTGTCGACATATGTACATGTATAATTGTAAGCACGCTTAAGCCAATTCATTTGGAAGCATTGTTTGTAATTAGTTTTAGGGCCGACCTAATTATTTTGTTTGTATAAGCGCATAAATATAAGGTGCGCCCATTGTATTCGGTATGGAAGTTGTAATAGAGTTGTGATAAGAAGAGAAGAGGTATGAAAAGTGAGCATAATATGTATTAGAGCTTTGCTAGAGGTCAAAGAATTAGTGCACCAAAGGAACCGATCTGACAAGTAGTGTCACTGTAAACAGTTCACCTACAGATATAGTGTGTATCTGATTCAGAAGGTTGTAGCCTTCACCATTTGAGCAGTGAGCTCTAGGATAGTGAGTCCACTCCCCTAATAGGGATCATTGTAAAAGACTCCTAATAGGGTCTGACCCTTAACAAGGTCTACTGTACTAAAAGCATTGTAAAGCTACTCCTAACAGGGTAAAGGATCTTCTAACAAGGATCACAAAACACTAGTGCAGATTATTAGTGGGTATCAAGTCCCATTGGGGTTTTTACCTATTTGGATTTCCCCATAACCATATTGGTGTCATGTGTTGATTTCATGTTTCATGTTTATGTGAATGTTTAATTTAGTTCTTAAGCATTTATGTTCAGCATAAAGATTAAAGTTAAAAGTTAAAATACAGTGAACACTGATTCACCCCCCCCCCCCCCCCTCTTAGTGTTCCCATTCCTAACATAAGTTTCATCACAAATGATGAAAACCTTATTGTTTAAGTATCGATGCTTATTTTGGATAACATGATAAAAATGATACTCTCCCTTTATTTAAGGATCCTCTGATACAAAGTGATTTGTTAATAATTGAAACTATTGATATTCAAATGGATGAAAACAACTCTGAAAGGATGATAAAGATAGGGAAATGTTTGAATCAGGCTGAACGTGATTAGTTGGTTTCCCTTTTGCTTGAATTTAAGGACATCTTTGCTTGGACATATTCAGATATGTTGGGTATTGATTCTAAGATTGTTACTCATAACATTGTTTTAAAATTGAATATGAAACCTGTAAAATAGAAAATTTGAAAGATGAACCCACAAATTGCTCTATTAGTCAAAGGAGAGATTGAAAAATTATTGGATTCTGGATTTATCCATTCTATTGACTACTCAGATTGGATTTCAAATATTGTGCATGTGTCAAAAGAAGAAAATAAGATAAGAATGTGTACTGATTTCAGAGATTTAAATAAGGCATCCTTAAAAGATGATTTCTCGTTACCTAACATTGATATGATTGTGGATTCAACAATGGATTATGCCTTGTTATATTTTATGGATGGTTTTTCAGGATATAATCAACTTTATCCCTCCTCAAGATCAATTTAAGACTGCATTTATTACACCTTGGGGAACCTTTTGTTGGGTCACGATGTCTTTTGGATTAAAAAATGCAGGAGCAACTTATCAACGCACCATGACTTTGATTTTTCATGATTACATTCATAAGATCCTTGAAGATTATGTGGATGATATCTTAGCAAAGTCTATATAAAGAGAAGATCATGTTACTATTTTATGACAAATATTTGAAAGGATTAGAAGTTACAACATGAGATTGAATCCTAAGAAATGTGTCTTTGGAGTCGATTCCAGTAAACTATTAGGATTTATAATCTCTAAGCAAGGCATAGAAGTAGATACTAAAAAGATTGAAGCTATTGTTAATATGCCTCCTCCTAAGAATATTTCTCAATTACGAAGTTTACAAGGAAAAATACAATCTATTCGTCGCTTTATTTTTAATTTAGCAGACCGTACTATCCCTTTTACTTCCTTGCTTAGAAAGGATACCACTTTCTCTTGGAGTGATGAGTGTAAACAAGCTTTTGAACAATTTAAGGAGTATCTTGAAAACCCTCCTATCTTGCAACCTACTAAATTTGATAAACCATTTCATTTGTATACTTTAGTGACTCTGAAGGCCATGAGTGCGTTGTTAGCTCAAAATGATGATGATGGTAAGGAAAGACCCGTGTATTACATTAGTTGAACTTTACTTGATTACAAAACAAGATACACAAATTTAGAAAGACAATGCCTAGCTATAGTTTATGCATGTCAGAAACTCAAACATTATCTTATAAATGCTAAAGTTAATGTGATTGTCAAATTTGATCTGTTGAAACATCTTTTCTCATAGACTGATCTCTCTGGCCAGTTGGCAAAGTGGGTGATGTTGCTTACAGAATTTGATCTTAATTTCATCTCTTAGAAGTTTATTAAGGGACAAGCGTTAACAGATTATTTAGTTGAAGCTCCTTGTCCTCATCCAGATACATGTTCTACTTCAATAGAATTCCCTGATGATAATATTCTAGCTATTCAACAAGATGATATTTGGGAATTATATTTTGATGGGTCTAAATGTAAAATAGGTTATGGTGTGGGTATTATATTGATTCCCCCTATGAAAAACCCATCCCTTTATCATACAAATTAACCTTTCCTTGTACTAATAACATTGCGGAATATGAAGCTCTTATAGCTGGTCTATGAGCAACTTCATCCCTTAATATCAAACATTTACAGATATATGGAGATTCACAATTGATTGTTGAATAGATTAAAGGAGGATATCAGACTAAGAATGATAAAATGACACAATATAGAGATTTAGCTCTTGATGTGCTTTCACAATTCTCCTCTTATATGATTCAAACTTTACCTAGGAAGGATAATCGACATGCATACACCATGGCTAGTGCATCTTCCTTAGTTTGTCTTGAGAATAACGCTAAAAATTTTCAATTCACTATACAAACTCTTAAAAGCCCTGCAATTTCTAAAAATATTGCCTCTGATTGTTTCAATCTACATTCGGATGAATGGTATTCACATATTTTTCATTTCTTGAAAGATGGTACTTTTCCTGAATCAGCAACAAGGAACACGTGTAATCGTATTAGGAAGCTTGTAGCACATTACATCATTTTAGGAGATACACTTTATAAATGCTCTTATGAAGGATTATTATTAAGATGTCTCAATAGAGCTGAAATCCTCGTAGCTTTGGTAGAAGCTCATTATGGTTCTTGTGGGGGACATTTTGGTGGAAAATCCATGGTTAATAAATTGCTTAGAATGGGATATTATTGGAAAATAATGGAGCAAGATTCTTTCATGTTTGTTAAGCAATGTCCTCAATGTCAACAACATAGTAATTTGATTCATGCTCGTGCTCGTGAGCTTCCTAATCAAGTTTCTCCATGGCCTTTTAGTGTTTGGGGTTTTGACCTTATTGGAAAAATCTCACCAGCTTCTTCTCAAGGGTATACTTACATTCTGACTGCTACAGATTACTTCACGAAGTGGGTCAAAGCTGTCCCTCTCCATTCAACAATGATAGATATAATTTGTGATTTCATCCTTAATAATATCATAGCAAGATTTGGTATTTCGTCGACGATAATTTTAGATAATGGTACCTCTTTTAAAAATAAAGACGTAGCAAAATTCTTGGAGAAACATCAAATTCAACATAGATTTTTGACTCCTTATTATCCTCAATCTAATGGACAAGTTGAAGCATCGAATAAAACCATTGAACAAATTTTGAGAAAAATAGTTAGTAAGCATGCGAAAGATTGGCATACTCAACTGACCTATGTTTTATGGGCTTATAGGACTAGTGTTTGTACTACCATAGGTACTTCTCCTTAAAACCTTCTCTATGATACTGATGCTATTATGCCTTTGGAACTATAAATGCCTTCTCTACGTGTTTCATTTCATGGGATAATTGATAAAGATGCTTTTCATGAACAACGCTTACAAGAACTAGAAATGTTGGATGAACAACAAATACATGCATTAGAACATGTAAAAGCTTATCATAAATCTCTTTAGAAACAATATAATATAAGGTAATTGAACGAACATTTGTGGTTGGTGATTTAGTCCTTTATGAGAATCAATGAAATGTGAATTCTTTACCGAGCGAAAAAGGAAAATTTAGCCCTAATTGGCTTGGACCTTTTGTTGTTATTGAAGACTTTGGTTTGGGTGCTTATAAGCTTGCTGATATGGATGGTGTTTCTTTTAAGGAACCCATTAGTATTATGCATCTCAAACGTTATTATCCTTAATTTCATTCTTTCTTTCCTTGTGCATTTATGTATTCCTTATAAAGCTGGTTTTATAGGTTATGTAGTTCTAACAAAATTACTTATTGAATATATTCATGCACTTTCTTTCTTTCTATTAAGTTTTATATTGATGAAAACATAGTAATTAAAGATAGAACTAATTAGTAGAGAAAGTTTTTCATTCATCAAAAAAAAAATTCAAGTTCTGATACATATGTGGCCAATGGCCCTATTTATCACTATGTCTATCACTACGCTCTGATGGCCGATGACTCCCAGATCTCTCTGCCCTATGATAGGGGGATGAAGATTTGTGTGTCTATGTGTGGGTCCTAGATATTCTCATACCATGTGAACTCCCTTGACCACTCTGTAGCTCAGCCATCATCCTCTCCTCCCTTTCTCTGCACAGCCTTAGCTCTCGCTGGATGCATGCAAAGATGTCAACATGCCTGCTAGGATCTCTATGACCAATGGAAGAATCTTGCTCGTCAGGCAAAAGTCAGTAGGATATAATGGTATCCTTGAGAATCTCATATACAAAGCTCCTCCACTCCGCTACGCTAGCTATAGAATGACAATGCATTTATTAGTCCAATATCTCTTTCATCTCAAATCAAATTCCATATTTAATCAAATTTCATGTTTCATACCTGGGTCTCCCTCTTGGAAGTCTCTAAAAGGTCTAGATGGTGGGAGCATGGAGTGACTACTCTCTCCACGCTCGCTATGTCTAGGTCATGTTGGTGGTGTCTTTATGTGGGGCCATGGGGGTCATCGTGATCTTAGTGGTGATGCATGAATAATGTGTACATCTGCACCCATATCACTACCTGGGGGCATCTCCTCTTCTCTCTCCTCCTCCATGGGCTCTCCCTTGGAGATATGCTCCTCCTCATCTCTGACATCCTCTATTGTACCACTATCTCAGTGTGTCCTGTTGATAAAACCTGGATACCTGTGGGATAATACTCGGGGAAGATGGGGTGGGTGCCCTGCAAACTCCAGTACCTGATGTAATCTCAGCTCATGCCTGAATAGGTCACATCTACCAGTACCTCTATGTCCTTTGTCTCATTGACATCACTGTCCTCTATGTCTACTATCGATGGTCGACGCATGGTGCCGAGTCTCTGATAGTACCTCATCAGATGTACATAGTGAGGTACTGCTCTAGGGACTCCCTATAACAGGCTGAACTGTCTCATCACCCAATCATAATAGTAGGGCATCACTATATGATTCTGATGACCCTTTAGCAACTTCACCGGTGTGAATATCTCATTTGGAATCATGTATCAGGCTACTCTGTCATCTAGCAGTAGGGTCTCCATATCACATCAGTGCTTGAAATGTGGTCTAGATGTATTCTCCAATAGAGGATATCTCCAAATTGCCAAGAATCTCTCAAAGGATATGTAAAGAATCTCAATGTACTAGCATCTACCATCACTAGAATTCCCTATGGGTGTGTACATGCGAAATGCTCAAACAACCAAATTTGCAAGAGTGTGCATATCGACAAACTCTCCCTCTGATATCTCACTAGCTGACCTAGCTCATGGTATAGCTGAGGTAGCATGCTGTGACCCCATGAGAACACGGTCCTCTCCCTCTCCATCCTTTGTATAAGATGTGTAAGAGGTGTACAAACTATGGTACCCTTTGCATCAGGTAACACAACCAAGGATACTATGCAAAGCATCACCCATCATACTAAAGGTGTTGGGCCTGATAGTAGGACCTAATCTGACCAGATCTGCATCTGTGGAACCCATCCTATACAAAACTCTACGTTTGCATGAATCTCCTCAAAAGCTCATTGTGCTCTAGGTCTGACGGTCTCACCTCGGATCAAAAGTTGAAGGATCCTGTAGACATCCTCTAAAGTCACTGTGATCTCTCCGGAGGGAAGATGGAAGGAACATGTGTCCTCATCCCACCTCTCTATCAGAGCCGATAGCATGGCTCAGTGTAGTCTAATTTGTGGTAAGATTGATACCCAGTATAGTTCCACATCTCTTAGTAACTGCATCTCCTCATCATCAAGCTCAGACAGTCTCTCTCTGACCATGACTAACAACTCTCTAAAGGGATTCTCTCAGAGATGGACCAAGTCCTGCAAGCACAAACAGATATCATATTAGTCATCCACATCATCAAATCTGCAAATCTAAGTTGACTAGGTCAAAGTTGACCTTAGTTAGGTTAGGGATGACCTTACTGGGTCAATGACAACCTTATTGGGTCAAGGATGACCTTGATGGGTCAAGGATGACCTCATCCCAGAAATAGGCAAAAACCCTCTAGTTAGTGTCAACTTTCATGGGTCAAAGTCGACCTAGATGGGTCAGGGTCGACCTTTAGGGGATAGGGTAGACCTTGCTTGTAAAAAACAAGAATTTAGAAAGTTAAAAAGTAGACAATAGCAAACTCACCTCAGGAAGTGACCGTCCGGTAGCCAAACTGTGCCTTAGCAGCTCTATGCGCGTCGCTCGAAGTTCTTCTCTCATCGACATCTTGCTTTTTCTTTTTGAATTTGCAAATGGTAAGAATGAGTAAGTATCTCTTCCTTCTTCATATTTATAGTTCAAATTAGGGTTTCTTTTAGGGTTTGCTCAGATTTCCCTTCTTATGCATTTAGATAAACATCCACTCTTTTCATCATAACTTGAGCTCGGTAACTCTGTTTTCAGTACCGTTAGTGGTGTTGGAATTATGATTCAAATAAATAACTCCCTAAATTAGTTTAGGAAGGTTGGGGATCCTCCTAATAGGTTTAGGAATTATCTTTTCAATAAACTACATATCTAGTGAATAGAGTTATACTTATCACCCTGTTTCACTCTTCCGAAGTAGAAAGCCAAAACAAGGGGGCATAAGGGGCTTTGTGAACTTCTCAATTGTAATATAGTAAGATCTAGGTGATTTATGGATTTTCATTAACCTTGTGTGTTGCACGTTCTAACATTTTTCTATAGGATCTCTACATTGAGGACTTGGCTATATCCTTTTTATTTACTATGATGTTTTCTTACTTTAGCTTGCATATTCACGTAGTGTCATATCTAAGCTAAAGTGGGGGCAAAATGTATCATCTTAAAATGGAAACACTTCCATATTGATAGGTTTAGCACCCTCTTTCAATACATTTATCATGTTAGACTTGCATTTAGGATGCATTCTGCACTTGATTTCTTCGTTCTACGTGAAATTAGGGTTAGGATCCCAAGGATTCTCCTTAATTTCCTCCTTCCACGGCTCTATTTTCTAGGTAGGACTTATAAATAGGTCCTCTTAGCCTTCATCATGATCATCATAGGATTTTGTGCCTCTCTTGGCACTCTGTTTCATTATGACATCATTTATAGGTCTCCAGGCATCCCCGGGACCTTCTATCCTTGATTTTGGAAAGATCTGGATCTCTGGGTCAAATACGACCTAGACCCTGACCTAGGTCAGAGTCGAGGTCATCCCTGACCTAGGTTGGGGTCTACCTCATCCTTGACCTAGGTCAGAGATGAGGTCATCTTTGACCTCCTCTGGAATTTGTTCCTCGTTTCAGATTTGGTCTCGACACGCCTCGAAATCAATGTCGGGCCTTCGGATCTGAGTGTGGAAAGGTTTTAATTCAAAATTCATTTAATTATTTTCCCTCCTTGGTTATTGTGATTAGACCATAATTTGAGGTGAAATTTGAATTATGGGTCCTCACATTACTCTAGGAGCCTCACTTTGAAACCTCTATATAAAGACTCTCATTTGCCTTCATTTTCACATCAAGGATCTACCAAGAAATTTCATGATCAAGTGCTCTCAAGGAGAGGATTTCATGAACAAGGACATCAAGCAAGAAATTTATGGTGAAGTGGAGATGCAAGATTGCAAGAGGATGATATAGAAGATCAAGCCATTGTTGATATCAAGCATCTTTGTGAACACACCATTGTGAACATCTATTTGGAGCAAGAGAGGACCCTTCCGCCATTGTCAAATATTCAAGCATTCAAAGACACAATCATGGGATAGAAGTTATGGATTATGATTCTGGTGAGAGTAATTTAGCCTTGGGGGCTTGGTATGCTTTCTTGTCATATTCAAATCTATGCATTACTTTCTCATACATATTCATGCTAGGGTTTCAATCTAGAGGATTAGATCTTGGCATTACACTTTCAATACACACACACATTCTATTTCAATCGACTATTTGTGGAGGTGGAGATCACCAAAACGGGGGTTTGACTAAGGCAAAACCCTATATAGCCACCCCAAAAACACCATTTTTTAGATATCTATAGTCGCTGTTTCGAGGATTGGAGCACAGATCTGAGTACCCTTTTCAACAAAATTCTGAGATTTGCGAACAAAGTCAAGGACGACCTTCAAAATCTCTATTATAGTTTTCTGGTCCCGGATTTGGTTGCAGAATCTTCCGAAATCATGCACAAGCTTTAGAAAATAGGTATTTTCATATCTGTTCTATTATGAGGTATGTATCTTATTCTATTTGATTTCAAGCATTTCCAAGTTTACTTATTCAATTTCAATCCAAAAACAAATAAACAAATGGATAGGTGAATTATAGATTGCATTATCAAAGATCCATTTTTAACCTTATTCAGTATGAGAAGATTATTTTTCAGCCTTCTGCCATTATTGGTATCTAAAAGTGGAGAGGTTCCACTCAATGTGAGACAAACCTTCAGAAATTGTTATTGGTAGTAGCAGCTATGGGGAAGTTACTATGCAGATGACTTATAGCTAGAGAGAGTTGTAATATAAGAACAAGTGATGTTCTGGATCGTGACAAGAACATTTTCCAGCTGAGGTTGAAAGGAGGACAAGAGGAAGTCCTTAGTGGGTGAGCTAAATAAGTGCAATAGCCAGAAGAGCAAGGAGTGCTCAAAAGGGGTTCATGTAGAGTGAACCATTGTAATACCAATATACTAAGCTAGAAGGAGCTTGGTAACAGGTTATTGGGAAGGCTTGTTACATTGACTTGAGTGCACCTCATAGTGAACAAGGCAAAGTTCACAAAGATTAAGAGAATATGACTACTAATGGTCATTGTGAAGGTTTGTGTAAAAGCCACATCAAAGGAGAAGAAGATGGCAATGTCAAGATAAATGACATAAAGAGGAAAATGAATGATGAGGAATTTGAGAAAGAGATGGTTGAAATGAAAGCACAACTTAATATGCTAAAGGAGTTGCTACAGAAGAATGAGGAAGATCAAAAATGTGGATGGGTAATGAAGAAGGTGGCTAGATGGCATATTAATCAATTGATTGTAAGGAGACAGAAGCACACACTGAAAGCTTGGTTGAGGGAAATAGAGAAACTCAAGACAATTGAATATGAGCAAGGATTCTTTGGAAATGAAATTTGCATTTGTGAGGCTAAACAAGGGTCAATCTTAGGAGAGGATGATGATGTCGATGAGAAATTTCATGATAATCTCTTGGATTTATTGGGAAGTTCCAATCATAATGAAGATGCGATGAAAGAGACAACAAAGGAGAAGCCATCTATTTTTAAAGTTGACAATTTGTGTGTGCATGCAGGTTATGCAGGATATGAAGATGAACAATCATTAAAAACTATTGTAAAGAAAGAGGATGATGCCAACACATTTCAAAGAGATAAAGGCAAGAGAGAAAGTAGCCTTGTAATAGTAAAGGAAAAACATCATCAAGGTCATGAACAATCAGACAAAGTCAAGAACCAAAAGATTCTAGAAACTGAACAAGATCTAGGCATGGTAGAGTTTCATGCTCTAAATAATGAGATGAAGACTGAAAACAAACAATTAGTTCAAAAGGTTGCAATAGTACCAAAGGAAGCTATGAAAGACAATGATAGACAACAAGGAGGTGAGGAAGAACTTGAAGCTAAGGAGCAGGATATATATATTGAACAAATTCAACAGTGGGTGGTTTTTTGGAATGAGATGGCAAGACAACCATATACCTTACTGTACTATAAGGAAAGTTGTCATATAATTTTGGAACATGATTACAACAATGAAGTTATGCAAGGATAGAGATATGATTTGATAAGAAGAGGATATTCTCAAGGGCATGATTACTATAGAATTTATGATAAAACAAAAATTATAAATAGTGAATATGACAAAGAAATGGTAAGGACTACACAAATTTTGAATGCAGAACTAAAGGTGGATATATGCTAGCATAGGACAAATTTATACAATGAAATTGATAGTGAGATGAAGCAAAGAGGTAGCAGAAAAGTGCATCTGATTAGAAATGATTTTGTAGATGAGTTAACAAGGCAACAAAATAGAGTATGGGATCTTGGTATTCTACAAACAGTGGTGAGAAAACATGACAACAAAGAAAATGTGCAACAACAACATCAGTTATGGGATCCTGGAGGATTTTTTTTTTCATTGGAAGCACATGACCAGGAGGTCATGAAAATTTTCTACCTTGGGAGTTTGATGCAGGAGCATCTCGACTTCCAATTCATCAAGCTTTTGAAGGGAAAATCTCTAAAAGAGGGGTCTTGACATTTGATGATTAATTGTGATTTTCTGATGTAAATAATTGTATTTCCTCAGCTTTTAGAAATTTCTAGAGAGGATGAGTCATAGGTCTAAATGGATAGAGTTGGTTTTATTGAATCTGCCATATTATAGACTTCTGAGATTCTAGGCATGATTCATAGTAAGATTTTAGGATTAGTTAGAGAGATTTTAGGATCTAAAACAAATCTATTTTGTTTCTAAAATTATATTTAGTCATTGTAAGCCTACCGATAGTAGGAGAGGCATAGAAAGGCTAAGTACCAGTATGTAGAGAGCCCAAGACAAAATATTATATATCGGGCCAAATATTGTCAATGAATGAGAAGTATAGTGAAAATATTTTGAAGGAAACACCTTTTCTATCTTTTATTTGATTAAGCTCTGCTACGTGCTCTGGCTCTTCATCAGATTTCATTAAAAATACTTCTATTATCAAAGGAACTTCCTCAGACATCTCTGACTATTCATGTTAGGTCGATGAAGGAGATAATATAATAGGATTAGAGGGAATTCTATTAAGTCATTCCAAAATGTGCAAGGATAAAATGATGACATTGTATATCGGAGAGACTGCTAGTTTTGAGGAGATTTATTTACTTCCAACGATCATTCAAGTCATGTTGATAATTATTAAAACTAAATTGTCATTGAGAGAACTTTGTGTCTCTTTCACTATATATATATAAGTCTTCACAAGGTCTAACACAATGAAAAATAGAAACAATCAGTCTCATCTAAGTCCAATAGATTCAATTGTAATATTATAGGCACATTTTTTGGATGCCCATCATCTCACACAACCTTGTCACACTACTAGATCATGAAAGTCCTCTTGTAGGTGCTTGAATTTTTTCCTTTTTCTAGGTATTATTTCCATGCTAATGAAGATCTATTTCACTAACACAATACCTTGGAACACATATGATCTGGATCTTAAGGGAATATTCTTCCCTCCTCTTGCACTATAATAAGATAATGATTCAGAGGTGAACTAGGTGACCTCTAATTAACAAGGTTCTAGTTAGATCCATGACATCTACCCAATCAATTTGTATGTGTGTGAGACACTTAAGTCTCTAAATGACCATCCTGACTACTTAGGCACTTTGGCTTGATCTAGGCTATCATTAACACACCTCACCCGAGCTTTGTTAGATATAAGACCATAGATTACTTAGAGTCTTGTGTGTATACCAACCAGAAGGATTTTCCAATTTGAGATTGTCCTCTAGAGGTTAAGCACACCCTTAGACATGCCTCTCTAAAAAAGAAAAAAAAAAGTTTTTTAATCTAACCGAATGTGCAAGCGCACCAAACACATAAGACACTAGGTTAATCAAATTAAGCACCGAAAAATAGATGTTAACTAATCTACCAATCAACCATACAAGCACACGGGTTCATTTTTAAGCACCAAACCATAAGATATTTCCCTTGTTCAGTTTTAATGCACCAATCTCAAATGTATTTTGCCTTTGTTCAATTTTTAACCCCCATGTCAATTTTAAGCATCAAACCAAAAGATGGATTTGTGATGTGTGTTCATACACTATTCATTATGGGTGCACTAGAAGAAAGATAAATTGATTTTAGATTAAAAAAAGTTAAACCTGTTACCACACCACAAGCTACAAAGAAAAAGTTAGTATAAAAAACCTAGCAATTAGTTTTGATAATCCATGAGTGCACTAGGGTTAACATAACGAAAATCAAAATTTTGAGTGATTCTCATTATCTTATCTAGATATGTGTTGAAAATTCCTTCATATTTGATTTCTACTTCCAATGCGTTGATTCATAGTATGCGAGATGACCTCCCTTGTTCTGTTTTATCTCTCTCTTTATTTTTTCATTGTTCAACTAGCTATTGAAGCTTGACTTTTTGTGTTTTGCTTGTCCACTACATTTTTTTCATATCTATATTTGCATCTTTTCAATAGTAAAAATGCATCATTTTACAACAAAGAGTTACAATTTAAGACAAAAGAGAAGTTTTAATTTCACTAGGTAAGTGCCTCGCTTCAACTATGCAAGTGCGTTAGTACAAAACAATATCTATGACTTTCTAGAATAATAAGTGCAATGACCCTATATAGTGGGTGCAATATTCTAGAATAACAAGTGCGATGATTACAAATAATGATTACGGTGAGTGTGATATGTGAGTGCATCGTTCATTTTATTAGCTGCAAAAAAAGAAAAGAAATATGAGGCATAAAAATAACAGTATCTCGGTTGAAAATATCAGAGCATCAATATTCCATAATGTAGAAAAATAGTTGATCGTCATAATAACAAACACAAAAATTTAGAAATATAATAACCCAGATTAAAAAAATCACTGATAATAGAATAACAATTTATATCAACAGTGTGCATCGCATGCGAGCTTCATGTGTGTCATTTTGTATCAGTGAGTACATTGTTATTGAAGGATGTGTGCATCTCTGTAATGTAATGACTATGGTGATTTAATAAGGTAAGTGTATTGATCGAAATTGATATGTGTATCATTTTGATATGTTTCTATATCAAAATAAATCTGTATCTACACAAAATAGAGAAAAGGTCAAATTTTCAAAGGTTAGTACTTCACGTTGGGTTCACCATTTGTAATCGGGATAATCTAGTAATGTAATGCCTACAATAACATCAAAATATCAACCACAAAGAGATTTTTTAAGTAGTTTGTATCCCACTATCAAAAAAGAAAGTAAGATAAACAACAAGCATAAATGATTAATCAATATTAAATCATGTCAAAATAATAAATATACAATCCATGTAGTCCTTCATTATTGTTCTCCTTCTCTATGCAATGTTGAGCTCTCAGTATTGAGCTCAAAGTGCTCCAACATAAGAATTCAAAGTGCATTTTGTTGCAAAATATGAGAAAAGGCTCTCATTATATAGATTTTTAGAGTTTCCAATTAGGATTCCCTGATTTGTGGGACTGATGATCTATGATTGAAGAGTTAAACTCTGAGTGAATAGGAGTTCAACTCAATTGATTTCCTTGTTAGCATGTTTGATTAATTTAAAAGCAAAATAGATTGAAGAGGTGATTGAATTGATTGAAGACTTAACTGATGAGATGGAATAGAGGACTAAACAGATTGATTAGTCGGGAGAGAGAATTGTGGAGCTAGAAGGTTGATTGAATAGTTAGGAAATTTGATTGATTAGTGAACTAGAACTTAGTATGAGTTAGAATTGGAAGGATAAATATGATTAAATAAATAAAATAATCTATTTATTTACACATGTGAAGATATATAAATAAATAATTACTTATTTATTTATTTTAGGGGAGTAATTAATTTAATTAAACAAATATCATTTATTTAATAATGAGTGGGAAATTGATTTAATTATTACATAAATGCAACAATAATAAAGAAGCATTAATTAAATAATATGTTTATTTAATTAAATATAATGACATAGGGAATAATTAAATAATGTTTAATTATTTAATTACTTTATAGATGAAATATTGATTGGACGCTTAATAATTAAATAATTAATTAAAATCACCTCAATTATGAAATTGTAGGGAAATGATGATATTGAATTCAAAATATAGTAGAAAGACACACATTGATTAAATAATAAATATTATTTAACAATTGAAGATGAATGTTAGTAAAGTCATTGTGTTAGAGCAATAGGCCATTTTTAAGTGTCTACACTTATCAACCAACATCAATATTGGGGCATTACTGTGCAATCATCATCCATATTGGTTTATCTACTTGTAATTAATCTTTGTCCCACTATCTCATCCGCTTACAACCTATCTATCCCACATTAGCCTATCAATCAACATCAATCTCATTTTATCTACTTGTAATCAATCCGATTGCTAGAAATCAATTCTAATTTGCACAATCAACTATCAACTAGCTCAATCAACTTTATTGGTTGTCAAATAACCCATCAGTTCAATCGACTATCAACTAGCCCAATCAACTCATTCCATTTGGATATCCCGATCATTTTCATCAACTAGTCAATTACACGTATCAAGTGTCTTACTTATCTTTTGCTTAGTGCAATATCTTATCATTCATTGCAACTTAATCAATCATGTAACATCAAATCAAATCTTCCTCGTGATCTATCGAGAGATTGTCCTTCATATATCTCGCACAATCTCTCAAGGGGGCATACCTATCATCCATACCCAATCAAATTAAAGCATAAATCAACAATCATAATTTTTTACAAGCACAAATTTTGTCTTTTTTTTTTTGATCGGTAAAAGGCTGAAGCCATAGAAAATTTTATTATTATTAAAAATAGAGATACAAAAAGAACCCCACTCAGTGCAGGCGCTGGTAGGAAAGAGCGGGGTAGAGAAAACCTCCAGCCGTGCCGGGGACTATAAGTCCTGATAATGATACACAGATTCCATGGGCATACCCACGACTCGATGTTTATCGAGATTTTATTCGTACATACATAGTTTGAGTGGGCATTCCCACTATTTGGAAAATTTATGTTATTCCAATTATTGAGTTACATTTTAAATACAATAGTAGCTTGTGGACACATTTCCTGTTCAAAGCAATAGAAATATCATTTTGTAGAAGCTTTGATAATTTTCCTCTGAGTTTCCACTTCCAAAATAGCTCTAATTAACAATGTCCTCCTGAAATGCTATACAACAAAACTTCGAAACCACATTAAAATTGAACATAAGTGGAAAAAATTAAAAACCCTTTTACCTTCGTTTTGAAACTTACTCATTGTGAGGTGAATAAAGATATCTAAAGAATATGAGCATATCCGATCCAGATTCTCAATCTAAGATCATAGTCAGTGCTTCGTAAAACTAGTAAAAAATTAAGCATTAAAGTTGTGATCCTATAATATGAGAATATGAATTAGGATATAATTAATCTTAAGATTTGGTTTCAACATTGCTGCCCTGATATTGTTTCTAATAATTTATCGTATCTTCTGGCAATCTAAATTGAAAACTATAGTACCTAATTAAAAAAATAAAAGATAACCTCAAAGCCAATTACCATGACATTAGAAAACCTGCAGTAATCATATTGCATTTCTAGAGGCCTAATTTAGAAAGACCATAAAAGCCAAATTACTAAAAGCCTAATATAACATAAGCACATTTCTATAAGCCTAATATATATATATGATCATATCTAAATATATATATGTACACACACACACACACACACACACACACACACACACACACACATATATATATATATATATATATATGAAATAAAAATGTGCATAGGAAAGCACATCAAAATATCCTAGGGTACATATTATTTTGATGTGTTGTTCCATACACAAATCTATAAGCATGTATTTGAATAGTTACTAGATATAAGTAAGTGTAAAAGAAACATCCTTGCCTTAATTACTATAACCTGCCCAATCATACCCAATTCCTAAGTCTTGTTAAGTCAGGAGAGCCTGAAGAGAACTGGATCTGATAAACCTCAGATATCAAAGCATGTCTATATCTAACTATCATATATATCTGATGCTGGATACATGGTGACTCCAAACTCATACCTGTGATGTGCTTGTTTATTGACTGTCCAGTATCAGGGCATGTAAAAAATTAAAGTATTAGGTACTAAGGTGGAGGCAAAGTCCCATGTTTAACACTGTCATGACATTGGCAACCCAAGACTCTAATAAAGCTTGCAGTCTATTGTCCATTACATATATAATGATATAAACATACCCATCTATTTATATATTCTAGCAGAAACAATAACTAAGATGATAAGTTGGTATTATATACATAATATATGGGTATCTTTAAATATTATATATATAATACCAATTTAAGGATTAGTTTGTGATCTTAAATATATTGATGTACATAATACCTTGATCCAACCAACTTATTATTGCCTGTTGCTTTTAACATCTGTTCTTATTTGACAGTATACTTATATCATTACTTACTTTATTAAATTTCTATAATGAGTATCTAAGAATATGAGATTTCATTTGAAGTGAATGAACAAAGTACCTTCAATTGAAACTGCATTTTTATCTACGTAGGTACTTAATGTTTTATTCTAAGTATACAAACAATGATTATATAATCTTACCATATATGATGTTAAATTAAATTGAACGCTCAACATATGCCTATCTGCATAATTCAGGATGGCAGTATATTTATATCGATTATACTTTGACTGTTTATATATACACCTTTGAGAGAGTCGCTCAAAATCTAATTGCCATAAGTTGAAACATAGCTTACTGCTCTCTTATGATTCTTTATTCCATCCTGCAGATATTTCATTATAAGGGAGTGGAGACAGAGTACTTAAAATATCATTTATATTGTATGAACAATCTTCCTTTACATGTTTAGAACTTGCTACTAACATATCCTCTATAGTATGCGAAGAACCCTATGTAAGATGTCTGGTTATGGTAATAAGAACTATTAATCATTAACTCTACTAACATTAGTCTACATACTGAGGACCAGAGAAACTGAAAACTCTTTGTACATCTACTGTTATTCCATATTTGTACAGTTGTATGGAACAAATATATGTACATACTAGAGATTAACTCCTGGTATCTAACCTACCATAGAAATTTATACATTAATATTGCAATATACCTTGGTACTCAGCCATTCATGGTTATATTTCCTCATTATTATGATACTTCCTCCTTCCTCTTGTTCTACTTTAGCACGTCTAGTGTACCTTTTAATATCTGGAGCTATGACCCGGATCTTGTCATCTTCATAGTTGTTTAAATTCTCTGGGATATCAAAGCCTTCATTTCTCCAGTAGTCCAATCATTCCTCAATACTTGTGTACACCTGAAGAATCTCATTGAATAAGAATTCAACATTTCTAACCATACAAGGCCAGGTGGCTTAAAAAAGTTGTTCCTCCTTAAACACTAGCAAAGGCATCCTTTATTCAAGAGGGATCTTGTATAGCTTGGATAAGGCTGTTTTCATTATGGCTTTAGGCTGCGGTGTAGTTATATTTTCATCAATGGAGTAGACCATTTTTTCCAGACCCAAGAGATACTTTTTGTTAAAAATCTTCTTACATATCTGTATGATTTCCTCCTTATCCTTTCCTGCTAAGAAAGTTACTGCAATAAAGGTCCCTATTACATTGCCATTGGTCCTGTATGTGTAATCATAGTTAAAGGTCTTGTCAGCCAATATTTTTTCCAAAGCTCTTCTGGTTGCATCATCCATTGGCAAGAGCATCTCATTCCATCTTTCTGGAGTAATACATCCCTTGAAGGCCATGGCCCTGGTGCTGCCTCTGTGAAAAGTAGAAATTTTGGTTTCCATGTATCCACTTGTAGGGAATACAGCTATACCAGCACCAGTTAAGGATGATCACAAACATAGAAGGTCTGCAGTGACAACCCAGAACTATCAAGGGGATAAAAGAACTAGAGTCCAGTCACACATATGTCAAGGAGCTACGAAGAGTGATTCCAAAGCATGCTAATATCACTAGATGCTTCCAGTTTCTTCTGCGAGGTAGAAATGATGAATGAGACATCTGGGACAGCTATATTAATAAGATCAAAGGATTTAAGAGATAGGAGTATCTCCTAAAGCCAGGAAGGATGTGAGAAAAGGATATATCCATCACCCGAGATGATAGCAGCTATACCACGATAATAAAGAAAGTACCAGATGAGTACCATTGGCCAAAAAGGTCTAGCTACTAAGAAGTACAATGAATCAAACACTAAACATGAAGTATTGTAAAAAGTATTATATCAATTGCAATCATAGCTCGAGATGGTAATCCTGGCCAGCTAATGACTCTAAGCTACAACTCGAGATGAGGCCTAGCTTTAAAGATCTAATGAATGATTAGTAAAAAGTGATACTCAAACACAGTTATCTATGAAGGTTGTTACCTATTAATCCTTATATGTATAGGTTTGATACTTATTATTATGATAAAGGATTGGTTTTTTTAAGAGGCCTTTAAAATCCCCTGTCAAGCTATTAAGAGACTTATAATTTCAAACACAACCTTTGTAGGTATATGACTGACTTAATACGGATACAATTACACCTGAGGAGTGTTATCAAGGAGATTATTTACTTATGATTAGTATTCCTTAATCCAAGGATATGCCATATATATTACTATCTTTAGTAGCATAAATTGTCATTAGTCTTAAATGCCTAGATAATGCTTAGTTAATATAGCTATAGGTTAGTATAAGAATGCACTGATAGCAAGGAAGGGTCTCAAATTAATTATGTAACAGACCATGTGATATGTGAGCTTCTACACCTCTTTACCTAGAGTATAAGGATCAAGGAATGTTAATTATAATGATTCCATTTGTAGCAGAGCTCTATTAATCTGAGTGAATAGCTACTACCTGCCACTATCCTCAATGATAAACGAAGAGGTAAGTGTAAAGTGTTTACCCTCTAGAAGAAGTTTGTTGTTCTGAAATCTAAACCTTACACAATTATGAGTTAGGGTAAGTTCTTTTTTGTTATTTAATAAATAAAGATTTTACGCGGCCATGGATTGTCTATGTTCTCAGTCACTTGCTTTTAGATATACTCTACTTCTTAGATCATGTATCAAATGTCCATAATATATCTAATGTTATCTCTGAAAAGTGGAGTATATCCTTTTCCAATTTGTAGTTGTTAATCTCCTTTAAGAATGTTTCTTAAAAACCGAAGTTAATCTAAAATGATACTAGATATATTACTCTTGTTATACAGAGCATTGTTCCTATACTAAAAAAGTTTATAAATTAAGGGGTATATACTTTATTTTATAAGTTTCTAATCATTTTCTCGGTATAATTTTCCATTGTTACCACCCCATCTGCCTCTAGATTGGCTAGCTCATCCGCCTCTGAATTGCCTTCTCTAAAGATATGATTTACTTCATATTTTGACAAACTATCCAATAATAAATTTATCTCTTCTATTTTTGAGTTTAGCATCCAGTTGGGAGTTTTTTTTGTACGAATGGCATTAACTATCACTTGTGAGTCTCCTTCTATAATTTTTTTTTTAATGTTGAGACTATTACATAATTTGAGCCCATCTAAAGTTGCTATACACTCAGCCATATTATTTGTTGTAGGATTGATGGGCTTCGAGAATTTAGCAACAACTTCTAACTTCCAATTGCATATAATCCCTCCAATACCTGCTTTCCTAGGGTTTCCTTGTGATGCACCATCAAAATTGATTTGAACCACCCATCTTTGGGAGGTATCCATTTACAGGCTGCTCTATCATTTTTTATTTTAGGTCCTCCCTTACCATAAAGGGGGGGAATAGCTAATTTTGGCCATTTGCATCTAATCTTATTATCCCAACTCTTGAAGGAGTCTTCATAACTCATTTTTTCTTTTAGTTTGCTGTTAATAATTTCCACAATAGATGCTTCTATCTTATTTGTTACTGAATTCCATGTTAATTTTTGGTTCGTAAAAATCCTTCTGTTTCTTTCTTTCCATAATTCCCATGCAACAATTGAAGGTGCTATTGTCCAGATATCTTTATATAAATTATCTTTATAAGGAGAAGGCCAAGCTTTAAGGTTGCTGGTTAGGTCGTAATGCTAGGCAGATTTCCATCCTAGACTATAATATAACCAGTTCCAACAATTTTGAGAGAAAGGGTAGTTGAGAAGGATATGGTTAACATCCTCAAACTGCTTTTCACATAGAGGACATCTCGATGGTCCTTCAAAACCAAGCTTAGTCAGCCTATCTGCTGTGAGAATTCTATCTTGCAAAGCCACCCAAAGAAACATTCCCGCTTTAGGGAGGCAGGCTTTATTCCAACAAAGATTCAGAGGTATGTCTATATTATTCATATTTTGATCCTTGATGATAGAGTTGTAACCTTCTTTAACAGGGTAATTACCGTTCTTTGATCCTACCCATATTAGAGTATCCATTCTATTCTTTATAGTAATCTCCCTTTCCTTAAGTAAAGTCAGGAGAGTATGTTTTTCATACCAACCATCATGTATTCCTTTTAAATCACTCCACTTAGAAACTTTTGAATTGCAAAGGTAATCTTTAAGATATAGCCCTATGCCTCTTTTGCATTCATCCAAAAATTCTTTGGAGAAGCCCAATTTGTTTAGGGGGGCAAGGCCAGCCCATGAGTCATCCCAAAATAGAACTTGGTCACCAGACCCTACATCCCAGGAAAGATGCTTGCTAATAAGCGGTCTGCAGTCCTTAATAAAGTTCCATATCCGTGAGCCTTTAACATGGGAATGGGACCTAAAGATGTTAATGGGTTCCGAATCTAGGATGTATTTGTTTAGTAATATGGATGCCCACTTACTATTTGATTCTTTGTACATTCTCCAAATAAGTTTAGCCCCTAGGGCTTGGTTTTGCCACATTAAATTTTTGATACCTAGGCCCCCCTTAGTAATTGGTTTGCATAGGGATTCCCATTTAATCAGGGCAAGTTTTTTATCTTTTGTAGGGCCCTACCAATAAAATTCTCTAAAGATTTTATCTAAATCCTTTTTAACGTTAATCGGGAGGGGTAGAATGGAGAGATGGTACATGGGTATGGTTGAAAGAACAGATTTGATCATTGTCATCTTGCCTGCTTTAGTTAGCCATTTGCCCTTCCATGAGCTTTTCTTATTTTGGACTTTGGTTATAACTTGTTGCCATAATTTAGATGACAAGATACCTTTATTAAGGTCTATTCCTAAATATTTGCATGGAAACTTACCAACTTTATATCCCATCATACTACATATATCATTTTCAATACTTGGGCAAGTGTTGATAAAGAAAATTTCAGATTTGGAAGGATTTACACACTACCCCGAGGCTTTTGCGTATACGTTAAGAACTTCTTTGAAGGCACTCGCTTCCTGTCTGTTGGCACAGCCTGGTAGGATCGTGTCATCTGCGAACTATTGATGGGTGATATTAGGCATATTTTTCGAGGCCTTCAAACCCACAATTCTACCTTTCTCTTGGTACTTTGTAATTGTCCTACCTAATGCTTCTGCCATAATGACATAAAGAAAAGGGGATAGTGGGTCTCCTTGCCTAATACCCCTAGATATGTTAAAAAAGCCTTCCGAAGTTCCATTAATAAGAATTGAAATTTTGGGGGTCGAAATGCAGTTAAAGATAAGATTTACCCACTGTTTCAAAAATCCAAAAGCTTCCATGCACTTACATAAGAATCTCCAATCTACTTTATCATATGCTTTTTTTATATCAATTTTCATAAGCATACTAGGTTCCTTGGTTAACTGAGCCGAATGTACTAATTCTTGCGCTATAATAATACCATCCAAAATAGACCTATTTGCTACAACTCATGTCCGCTCTTCTGAAATAATAGTTGGCAAATAAGTTTTAAGTCTATTTGCTAAGCACTTGGACAAAATTTTATAAATGGTGTTGCAAAGGGATATCGGCCTGAAATCCCCTGGGTCTAAACTATCATTCTTCTTTGGAACTAGAGTAAAGAAGGTGTTATTGATTTCATTAAGAATAGAACCTGAATTTCTAGTTGCGTCTACTGCTTGCCAAACCTCCTCACCAACAAAATGCCAACATTTTTGGAAGAAACCAGCTTGAAAACCATCTGGTCCCGAAGCTTTAACTGGATGAAGTTGGAGTACTACAGTTTTGACCTCCTCTATGGTTAGCTTATTGTTCAAGAATTTATTATCCATTTCAGTAATCAATTTAGGTATGGCTTTAAGCATTTCATTTTGGGCTAAGAGGTCCACTGCCTCCATGTTGTTGAGAAGGGATATATAATATTTTGTAAGAATAGAAGTGATTTGGTTAGGATCTTTCGTAATATCTCCCTCGGGATTCTTAATTTTCGCTATTCTATTAATACTCCTTTTATAATTGGTTGAATTATGAAAGAATTTGGTATTACTATCTCCCTCCTTAAGCCATGACTCCCTGGATTTCTGTTTCCAGAAAATTTCTTCTTTGACGAGAATATCATTATATTTAGACAATAGTTCTTTCTCCTTGTGATATCTGATATCGTTCATCCCTTGCTCTATTACTATATCGTTTAAGTCCTTTATTTCTTTTTCTAATTTAGTTTTTTCTTTGAATATATTATTAAAGTTGTTCTTGTTCCACTCTAGAGCCTTATTTTTGATGATTTTTAGCTTTGCAGTTAAGCAAAACATTTTTGATCCTTTAACCGATATGTGATTCCACCAATCCTCTAAGAGGTTTATAAATTCCAGATTTTGGAACCACATGAATTCAAATTTAAACGGGCTCCTCAGCGGTTTAGAATTCTCTGTAATGGAGATTCTAACAGGGAAATGATCTGATCCTGCTTCTGGGAGTATTTTAGCATTGACTATATGATTAAAATTATCGGAGTTTGTTCTAATAAAGAATCTATCTAGCTTTTCTGCTATGTAGTTGAATCCAATCCTTCTATTATTCCAAGTATAAACTCCATTAATTGTATTGATGCTTATTAAATGGTTTTCCGCTGCCCATTTGCTGAAATCTTTGTGTGCTTGTGAAATATATTGAGATCCCCCAAATTTTTCTTCAAGGGATAAGATAGCATTGAAATCTCCACCTATAACAAAGGGAGAATCTTGATTATTCGATAGGAGGGCTTGTATCTCCTACCATACTTTTCTTTTCCCTTCATTAGGGATAGGCTCGTATACATTGATAAGGTCAAATTTTAGATCTGATCTTAGGCTTTTAATTGTTAGAGACATCCAGTTATCATAAATAAGGGAGGGTGAAGTCTTCACTTTACGAGGGTCCCATAGTATAGCCAAGCCACCTGAGTTCCCTGCTGACCAGGCATATTTTGACTTCCATATACCTAGTCTTTTACTAAGTTTAGAACTTTCTTCTTTATTAAGTTTAGTTTCTTGTAAAAGAATGATTTCAGATTCGAAGTTTTTTAAGTATCTTTTGATTAATCTTTGTTTGTTAGGGGCATTTATACCCCTAACATTCCAAGTAGTGATTTTCATTGCTCCAAGGGAAGGAACTTCCCCTTCCTTGCTTTCAGAACATCAGCTATCTTTTTTTGATTGTTTGCCTTGCCATCCAGAGATCTGAGTTCTACCATTGATTTCCTACCTCTTTTCTTTTTAAGTTTATTAATATTAGGAGTGCTTAGGCCGCCTCTGGTCAAAGCTATTCCTAGTTCTCTATTTTCGTTTGTGATTCCGAAGAGACCTTCAATTGCTTCTTTAACCAATGTTGAGTCTTCACAAGATCCTATTATTGAATTAGCCTGATTATCCAGGCTATTTTGTTTGCTAATTGTATGAGCTAAGGGTTCTATACTGTCTATAATTTCCTTACCATAAATTTCTATTATATCTTCTGATCTAGCTGGTATCTCCAAGTTTAAGGCTTCTATTTCTGGAGGTAATAAGACAGAAAGTTTTGCCCCCTTATTAGTATTTTGGTCATTTTTAATTTTATTATTACTTAGCTGTTTATTTTCTGTAACTTCCTTACCTGGGGTGAGGAGTGGCTGATTTAGGCTACTGTCCTCATCCTTATTATCTTCTCTAATACATTCTTGTATTTGTTTGACTAGGATTTCTTTTTGAACTTTTAGTTCATCAAAATCACAGATCTCATCTAGGAACCAGTCCATTAATTCCTCTGTTAGTGAGTCTCCTAAATAATTAATGATTTGATTAACCTCCTCTTCCTTTTTATTTATCTGATCTACTAATTCTGCTATATTGTCACCATCAGGTGCCAAAGGCTTTTCTATTAGACAAGCAGAGCTATTAACATCAGATTGTATACAAATTTGAGTATTTTCTTTTATTTCTGTACATACTGGTCCAACTTCCTTGCTATTAGACTCTTCCTTACTATTTGATATGTCTTCAGTGCTTGGAAAAAAGGCTTCCTCTTCTTGTAGATCTGTAGGGATTGTGTCTCTCTGTGAGTTATTGAGAGCCTTGGAAGGGACGAAGTTAATAATACTATTTAGATTTTCAACAAAACTCTTATTATTTAGTGTAGCTATGTTCATATTTTTATCTATATCTGACTCCCATGCAGAGGTATGGGTGGGATTTGGAATCCCCTCTTTATGCTGTGAATGAATAGAGGGAGTATTAAGAAGACAAGTGTCGGGTGGTAGTGGAGAGTATGGCCTACCTAGAGATTGGTTTTTAATAGGTTGTAAATAGAATCCACCTATGTTCTTGCAGAACTCAATCTCTACTATTTTATCAAGTTCGGTTAATAAATTTTTGTTTTTACTTATTTTATGAGCATTAGATTTAACTTCTAAATAATTCTCAAGAATTATCAGGTTGATTATGACAGTGTTATAGCCAAAGTTTAAACGAATGGGTGGAATGAATTTTTGGTGATAGTTCATTTCCACAATGATTGTTTTATCTACTAAAGTGTGAGCTGGTTCACCATTCGTTATAAATTTCCCAATTTTATTTCCTATTAAACTAATAATTTCTTTACTTGATAATTCCAGGGGCAGGTTTTTTAAAGCGACTGCTCTTTCTACTCTAAAATCTTTTAAATGGGTTGGATTGAATAGTGGCATCCAATCAAACAGAGAGAAATGAATGTTCCTAAACTTAATGTTCTTATTATCCATAATGCTATTCTTCAGTTCCTTTTTTTTACAATCTATGTAAATGAAGTGATCCATAAGGTGAGCAATACTTACCTCCTTTGGTAATAATGTTGATAATTCTGCCAGCAAATCATTAACAGGTGCTCCCATACCATTCCAAAAGAAAATTACCCCCGTATCTAATAAATACTTCTGCTGTTGCAAAAGGGAGTCATTATCCAGAATAATAATATCATGATTATCCTGATCTGCCTTATGATGGATGGTTCGCCTATGAGGTGGCGAGTAGGCTGCCCTCTTAGATATTTCACGAGACTCAAGAGTTTCCTTTTTATTATACTTCTCATTGCTATTCCTGTTATTATTATTCGTAATTGCTGGAAGCCACTCCAACCTTCTGCGGTGTGGAGGACAGTACTGTGATTTGTGCGGCAATTGCATATTATAATCAAAAGATATGCCATGATGATTATTATTACCCTTGGAAGAGGTTGGAGTCTTTGTGAGATAAGGGTATAACATTTGTGTTCGGACCTCATCCATTTTATTCTGTTCTGCCCTATATCCCTTATCCGCAAAGGTTCCAATCCTTTTATGGGGGGGAGAGTATTTTCTTTTACCCTTATTTTCCTCTTTGAGTGCATCAAAGGAATTATATAAAGATAAAGTACAGGGGCTATGGAAAGGTTGAAACCTGAGTGCCTTTTTCTTGTTATTTACCATTTGCCAAGTGGACTCATTTCTTGTCGAGCAGGCGATCGCAGCTTGAAGAGGCAAGTTTCTGCCTTCCCCCTTTGCAGGAAAGGGTTCCTTGGATATGCGATAGTGCTCAGAATTTCCCGCTTTGGCAACCTCATTGCCTCTGATTTTCACATATTTTATTTGTGCAAAAGTATGAATTTGTCTGTCTAGTGATTTGACTGAAAAGACTTTCAGCCTCTTATCCTTCTTTAGCTCAGGAATTATAGAGATAGCCCTGGTTTCGGGTTTTAAAACCCTAGCATTATCCTTTTTTCCTTCCTTAGATGCACTCTACTTATCTGATATTGGGGCTTCCTTAGGGTTTAAAGAGGAGCATTTCTTTGGATCTGGATCAACAATGGAGGGATTTGGAATTGCATGGCTGGAGAGTGCATGCAATTCCAAATCCAGATTCTCATCTGCTAATTTCTTTTGTCTAGCTATAAATTCCTTGAGATGATCATACAATTTATCGGGCTGCACCGGTTTCCTGCACTCCTTCCTCTTATGGCCATACAAATAACAGTTGAAACAGTAGCTAGAAAATTCCTCTTTTTCCCCTTGCTTTTTTGCGTCCTTCATGACTGAGATGGATTGTTCGGCCCTAGTTTCCAGCCTGTAGATAGCATTCGCAGGCTTCGATGCATAGTAGTGAATCAAACCTGTATTAATCTGCCTTTTGTTAAAGGTATATGTCCTTTTCGCATGTATAGTTCGCATTTTCGCATTTTTCGCATTCTGCAAATAGCTCTGCTTTGATTTTAAGCTGATTGCTTGATAAATCAAATGATCGGTCCACAAATTTTGTCTTTGAAACAATGCGACATGCTACATTATTTCAAAGAAGGGCATTAAATAACCACCAAAAGAACCAAACAACAAACTCCAATCCTTATTTCTATCTGTCCCCTATTTCTCTATTATTTTTTTTTACTATTAATTAAATATTTCACAATCTTTACAAATCATTCCTCCTTGAATAAAGCTATTAAAAATTCTAAATTTTAGAGTATCACTATAATTGATTCGAATGTCTTCGTATACAAAACACTCCATGGTACGACAACATTCTATTTTATCCAACTTTATTTTACAAAGACAATAAACTATATCAACCCACTCCTCTTGAATGTTTCCAACCTCCTTATTCTCATCAAAAGTCTAGGGTAATTCATGCCTTTCATTTTGTATCCGCCCGTGTATAATATTTTTGTTTATGAGCATATGGGAAATTGAACTGCTTTAACATGATAGTTCTTTTTGATGCGAATTGTTTTAATCCACATCACCTCTTTGACTTCTAGCACACACGTACCTTTTGATTTCTGCCTTTACAAGAAACATATTTGGAAGGGGGCAATGTTGTCCTGCCGCTGCAGTTTTCTTCTACGGAGCTCGCCCTCCTTTCGTGAAGCAGTCATGGATACCATCTGCAAATGCTCCTGGCGCTTTATGGGAAGAGGGATGGGTGCTACCCTATCCATTTCCACCTGGAGCCCTACCGTTCACCTTTCATCAATCTCTGCCATGCCCATTTCCATTCACCTTCCATCAATCCCTCCCATGCCTATGTCCAACACCCTTTACTACCAACCCTGCTTTCCTCGCCCGGAGGGAACTCGCTTCATGACATCTTTGCCCGTTGTCAGATGGTTCCGGAGGATGAGGAGGCCAGCTCTTAAGAGGGCACCCGCTGAAAAAGAGCTGGATTTAGACATTCGAATTGCCTTTGCCGAGAATGTCCATAAAGACGAAGAAATCCTGGTACGTGTGCTCTCTTATGGTCGACTTATCGTTATCAGAATCTATATTTAAAGCTTCCAGAAAACTGTGTATTGATTTGTGTACATCAACGTTGCTGCTGATCCTCCGGAATCAATCACCATAAGAAATGTGGACAAGGTTAAAAAAGAAAAATATGAAAGAAAATAAATTAAAGTTTGTAGAAGACTAAAAATAGTTATCCATTTTTTTAAAAATGCAATAATTATGAGCTCTGCAAACCCAATGTTTCTAAAGTTATCAGGATTAATTGAATATTTTGAACTCCATAAATGCCTGAACAAAGGAGTTTTATAGAATAAAAAACAGAGGTCTTCTTCTTCTTCTTTTTCCCCCACTTTTACTCCACTTTTATCAGTAGGGGTGCTTTTTCAACATTTATTAATGCTAAAATCTTTCTCACTTTGACTAGTCCCAGGAATTTCGGTATAATTCTCTGTCTGGACGGGTAAAACAGTTCTCACCCTTGGAAATGGCAGAATCAAAGAATTAATATTGAGCGCTGTTTTTCTGTTTTTGTTATATTGTACTTGGAATAATATCAATGACCCATTGGAAGGTTATTTTAAGTGACGGGAGATTAGTTGTAGGTGAATTAGATACCAAGAAAGTACAAAGTTAGATTTAATGCATCATATCATTATTCTAGACACATAATAGACACGGTGCTAGGACAGGAAGTTAAGACCAAAAAGGCATGAGAATCTGAGAAACATGAGGAAAGATCCAAGATAAAAAAAAAGCATGATGAGTCTTGGAAGTGATAAAACATCTTAGCCCCTCTGAGGACTATAACAAGTGACAAAGTTGAAATTAAGAAATAGATTTTCAGGAATAAAAATTGCTTGGTGTGCATTGTTTTCTAAAGTTGGTCTATCTTCCATGGTGTGTAGGGTTTTTGGAACCCCGATCTATCTCTTTGCATTCTCTCTGTTCCGACCTTTACTATTGCTGCCTGGCCAGGCAAATACTGATAAATTCCAGCCCAATCTACTTATGAAAGCTGTCTGCCATGCTGCCTCTGGGTTAAGCAAATGATAAAATCCATGCATATAATAATTTCCATAATGTAATCTAGAATAAAGATTACATACCACACAAGAGGTTTTTGTGGGCCAAGGTGTCATGATATCCAATTTATGTAGAAATTGAATGAACCCTAATGTAGAAATAGAATAAATTTTTGAGGTAGGGTAACACTATACAATACTCTTTACATAAGGAGCCACTGTACACCATATCTCCAAGAGATGCCGATCATAATATCCTACTCAACACATATCGTTACAATGATATTCACCTTCTTTATATATACCTCCTCATGATAATATAATGAAGGGGTACCATAATTTCAATGAAGGCCTACTCATCACCTAATATAATAAATTATACAAGTTGTCCACATGACCTAATATAACTATCTAAAGAGATGTGTGCTACATGTCAGCATCTTGGTCCACCTAAATACATTATATCTTATCCCTATGTACATGACATGCCATCCCTCTTTGACCTTTTTTGCCCTAGAAACATGAGAATAAGCCAAATAGTATGATTGTCACAAGTCATTACAAATATGACACCATGACTTATCATCCAACCATCCATAGTTAGTTAATCTTGCGGTGGTTTTAACTTGATAGAATATCGATCCCATCCTTGAGCCAAATTTTATTGCACCCTTTTGATTCCATTCCTTATCACAATAAATCCTTTTTTTTCCATGAATAGTATGTTGCCATGGATTGTTGAAGTCATTCCTGTGATTCACCTACAGATCCATGGTGATTGCTTGTTGGTTCCCTCTATTATCACGCCTTCATGATGGTGTTCTTCATGACTCTTGTCTCTCACAATGATGTGGATGCTTACATATTGCACACTTTACTTTCATTGGAACCTTCTTCGATTCTTCACCATTTTTTGACACTTGTTTTATTGGCTCGTGAAGAGGATTACTTTTGTCTTCTTTTTTGATCTACATCTTGCTCCTCTTGTTTGTCATCTAATTCATTGGTACAATCTTCAATATATTCTTGAACTTATGCTTGCTTGGCTTTCTTTGGACTTCATTACGTGTAATATTGTGCAATGTATTTTTTTTCCTCCTATACCAAAGCTTCATGAACTTGTTTTGCACATTGATGTTTATTGTTCTCAAAGATTCTAACCAAGGATAGCCAAGTACAATATCCAAAGCATGAAATCTTGAATGAGAAACATATTTATCCTTAGAGAGCTTCAAATCTTAAAAATATTGAATATCTCTAACCAATGTTTGATTGTCCTTGATGTGCTTTGTTTGTACCTATAGCTTCTTTGCTAATTCCATACTGATGAAGTTTTATTTTCTGCTAAGGTTTACATAAATAGTAATTCTTTTCTTTTGAATGCATACATGAAATTGAAGGTTGAATCTAACTTGCTTGGGGCTAATGTGCATGTATTGATATCCCCCTTTCCTCCTCCTTCAAAGTTTATCCTTATCCTTCTCTTTCTTCTTCTCCTTCTTCTTTGTCTTCTATTATTCCTTTGGTGCACAACTATCTCAGAAATCTTGTTCTAGCTCATCCAAAGACAAGCTATTATGCAGTGACATACACCATGAATGAATGAATAAAGGAATTTTAATGATGTCCATGAGACCAACAATCTAAGGGACCCAGTATTAAATCCTAGGACAGCTTCATGTTCTTCTCGATATCAGCTCTCCGGTTTATGAATTTTTATCAAGAGATCAATAGTTCTCTGAAGCCTTTCCTCTTCGAAAAATTGGTTTAGACAGCCCTCCTTCAAGCTGTTCTCATACTGACCATGAACATCTTAGTAAGCAGCAGACCCAAAAATGAAGTTCCATTCAGTTTGAACTTCTTTGTTGATAAGTAGGAGATATTTTCCACAGCAAGTCAAATTGTGATATTGCTATCAGGATTCAACTGTGTAGTTTTTTGAGTCAAACTCATTGACCCATGATTCATGAGTAGTGGTTCAACACGAACCCATCTCTCATGAGAATGAATGGAACACTTAGCACTCATTGGATCTAGGTGATGCTCACAGAGGTGAAGCACCGGGACTTCCCGGGAGGTCACCCATCCCAGTACTACTCCAGCTCGAGCGCGCTTAACTATGGAGTTTCCTCCATGGTTAAACCCACTCTGCTTGCATCCTCATTTGCTTTTTTTTCCTCCTTTTTTAAAACCTTCACCAAGTGTTGTGCCTTATGAACCATTCATTAGAAAGCCCCTTACGCTCATCAATTGATAAGTAGGTTTTTTTCCTCCTTTTTTAAAACCTTCACCAAGTGTTGTGCCTTATGAACTTCTTTGTTGCAGAAAATACATGTTCTTTCTTCCCAAATCTCTTTGGAAACTGTCCATCTATCTGTCTCGCACCTCAAATGATGAGACTTGGTTCTTAGTTGTGCCACTAACAATCTAGCCTTACCCTTAATTGCCATTCGTAAGTAGTCTTTCTTGTCATGATCCCAAGTGGATTGAACTCTTTCACATAATGAGCTATTTTCCAGCCCATTTGCTTTGTCCACATGGCAGCCCTGAATTTTTCTAACCCAAGTCTTTTATCTCTTCATTAGTATTGAGACACTTTTCCAAGTCAATGTCACATTTACTCAACCATTCCTTGTTTTGTTTCATCCACATCTTCTTTATACGGACTAGCCTCTCTCCGACAGCCAGCTTGGACTAGCGGTGTTTATCCATATTTTCAACTTTACTTAGATAGCTTAACAAACAGATAACTGCTAAAGCTTCTATTTGAAACATACCTGCTTCAGCCAAGAGAATCTCATAGGGAACCGCCGAGTTGACTTTAGGGCTACTAGTGATAAGATGTTTTTGTATTCTTTCAATTTGTTTCCACTTGTGGTTTGAAAGACTGCTCCCCCAAACCTCGCAACCATAGAGTATAGCTAGCATAACCAACAAACCAAAAAGAGTCTTCTTTGTTTTCCAATTGCATAGCTCTGCTTGTCTACACCTGTTTTGCAGCAGGAAAGAAGCTCTCCAACCCTCTTTTATCCATTTAGTTCTACAAGTGTTCCTGCCAAGCCTGTTATGAAAAACAATTCCCAAGTACTTGTGTTTTTCCACAATCTCTAACAAATTTCCATCAAAGATAAAGTTAACTTGCTGCTTCTTCCTGTTTAGAGAGAAAATCATGATCTTAGTCTTGTTAGTGCTCACCTGCATCCCAACCTCCTGACATAAACTCTCTAAGGCTTTCAAATGTTCTTTCAAATCATGAGCCATTTGTGTAATTAAAATGAGATCATCCGCACAAAGGAGTAACTTCACCACATACCCTGCAAGTTGGACACCCTCCCCTATAGTTTTGTTTAACCATTCTTCAAGTTTATCAATGTCTAAGCCAAATAGAGTGGGCGAGAGGGAGCATCCTTGTTTCACCCCAATATCGCTGCCAAAGGATTCTGACACACCTTCTGTAGTTCTGATTTTAGCTCTAACCTGCTCTTAAAGTCTATGCATTGCTGCTCTAAGCTCATTCGGGATCTTAAGTTCCTCCATTCTTTTTCAAAGCTTGTCTCTAAGCACAATGTCAAAGGCTTTTTTGAAATCTATGAAACAACAAAAGGCTTCTCTACTTGGCAGGTTCCAAACTTTTTCAATAAGGTGTCTAAGAGTGATGCAGTGGTTGATGGTAGAGTGTCTCAGTCAAAACCCAGCCTGCCCTTTCACTCTTTTTTCTTCCTTTTCTACCCAACTGCTGATTCTATGCTCGACGATGTTCTCTAAAAGCTTACAAAGAAGTGGGTTGGCCATAATAGTATAGTTGTTTGTGATAGCCCTGTCTATAATAAATATTTAATAAATATATATTAATTAAATATATGAATTAAACATTAATAATTAAATAATTGAATATATTATTATTAATAATTGAATGGTAATAATTATCAAAGTCCGCAAGTTATAATGTTATCAATAGTCATCGGCTACATAAAAGACTTTAGAAATGCTCAGTTGATACAATCAAAGGAATCAAGTATAATTTATTACTTGCATCATGAATAATACGATTACCAAATGCCAAGCATCTGCGATTAATATATGGCAATAGAATAATAATGAGACAATGATTATATTTGACCACCGTTCAAATCGCATAAAGACAAACACAATACTTGCCCAGGCTGAGGCTGGAAGCAATACAATTACAAGGACGTCAACACCATCCACGTTGTCACCATGAGTTGTGTCTACTTGGAAGGACACGACCTTGCACGACACACATAACATTATATAGCATTGTATGTGAAAGATAAAAGGATATAATAAGGTCCGAGTCAACACTGCAATGACAGCGTCCATAAATATATATACCTTCCACCTTGTATGAATGGGAATCATCGTCTATAACAGTGCAGGAATAAAAGATTAGAAGCAGCGATCAGTTCACAGCAATAAGGAAAGACTTAAATATATGATAACTACAGTTTGGGAAAGACAAGAGAGGGTAATAGAGGTAATTAAGGAGCATGGGATAATAATTGCAGTATGGGAGGAAGATAGTCCTTTCATTTTTTATATTCAATCAACTTTTCCATGGTGATAAGGAAATAAGAATAGACGTCTATGGATCTGAAAATATATATAAATATTATAAGACAAGGAAAGAGGTAAGTGTTGTAGCTTTCCCCACTGACAATAAGGACTTTATAGAAAACCTATGCGAGTCTATGAATGAGGAAATTATAAATATATATGTCGATAAATAAGGTAATTATAAAAGAATAAGGGATTTATAAATAAGTATATGTCTGTCACTGAATATGGAATACCATATTCAGAGATAGATGCTTAGAATTTATTTGGAATTATATATATAAAAGTATAATCAGATATACATGTATATAAAAATCAGATCTTATTGCTGTTAATTTATAAGAAGGGAAGGGCTGAGGCAACCAAAGAGGGGCAGTCTAAATCCAATAGGATAGCTCCCAAGATAGGGTGGGGACCAACGTTCTCTTTAGCCTTGAGGGTTTGAGCCCGAGACAGGTTAAAGGCTGGATTTGTAAACTTTGAGGGAGCCTATCAATGGTCTCTAAGCGCTTTGGTGATTGCCTCCAATGTCTTCTCCCATCTTTATAACTGAAGCAATAATAAGATCTGTTCTATAATATGGATTGGAAACAGTCAATTTCTTAGTTCATTACTTATTCCTTATTTTTATTACGAATGTTATTGTTAAATTAGTAGGGGACATTACATTGTTAGAAGGATTATCAAGATCACCTCTCTTGTGTAGAGGTATAATTATGCTAGTAGTCCATTCTGTCAGAAAACCACTTTGAGTGACTCCATTAAATTTTTATTGAATATTAGGGGCAAGTAGCTCCGTTCCCCACTTTAAGAATTCACCCTGTAGCCCATTAATGTCTTTTGCTTTATTACTTGTTAATGTCTTTATACCTTGTTTGACATCTTCCACCGACAAGAGTTTAGTTGAAGAGTTGATTATGGGAGGACTACTTTTATCTTGTATCCACTCATAGAGGAGCTTCACATATTCTAGCCATTGGACATCCATTATATTGTTTTCTGTTTGATTTCTTTTGTTGAAGTTCTCGCAAAGAAATTCACTCTTTTCTTCTTGAGATGACATAGCTTTCCTTTTTAGATTTTATCAACTTCTCATAAATTCTTTTGTTTTCCTTGTCTGATTTGTTCTCTTTGACTATTCTTTTTTGCAGCCTTGCAATCTTCATCATACCACGAATTATACGGAAAAGTGTTGTTGACTCCTTTCTTAGGTCGAGACCTTTTGCACATTTTTAGAGCTTTATGAATTAATGGAACCAACAAACCGCTGTAGATGAGGTCTTTATTTTCCCTAACATCCTTGCATAAAAAGTTATCTTTTGCTATTTGAAGATGCTGATCCAAAGCAACAACAGATAGGTTTTGATTTTGTTGGTTCATGATGATTTTTCCTTGTGGTTGACTATTCTTAAGCAAGAGACTGCTCTCTCTTTTTTGAGAATTATAATTGTGGACTCCAAATTTCACAAAGAGTGGCATGTGATCAGATTTCAGCTCAAAAGGGCAGGTCCCAATATCAAAATCCAGCAATCTTGAAGTAGAGTCTTGAGAGCACATGATGCAATCCAAGGCAGGAGGGACCAAAAGATGATCAATCCTACCTTGCAGCAAGAGTAAACACAGGAAAGCAACAACAAGGAATAGGAGAGAAAATGCAAGATCCAATATATTAACTGAGATCAAACTATTGACAATTTGCCTTCATACATGCCTGGCTATAAGGCCTACCCTGTTGCAGCCTTACAATATAGCTAAATCTGCCTTCCAATCTATTACCGATCTAGAATCATTTATTAATCACTCATGTCTCTTCAAGAAATACATTAGGTAACAATATATAGCCATCGCAACACATATGTCGGCCCCAAGAAAGATTACATTTCCCAAGAACAGGAAAACGTGTTACAACAAATAGGGCAAGTCCTAATCATAAGAACTCGATCCGTAAACCGTGCGAAGCCTTGCGATCCCAAATTTAGGTCCACACATGATCCTAGAACATAGAACAATGCACCACCATTTACCGTAAGCCGTCGATTGCCACTGCAAGATCCAAATTCCACCAACGGTCAGGAACAAGCAACAAACAATCCATCCGAGAACAAATGAATCATAACTCGAGCAACATCGATCCAAATGAAGTGCAATCATGGGAAAGTGACCAAAGATAGGTCTTGGATAAGATGCTATGACCGCGCACGCTAACTTGAACACATGATGAACCGCCAACACGATCTCACAAATAGGAAACAAGAACAGAAAGAACAAAACTATTTTTGGTTGATGCAAGATTGCCTTGAACCCAAGATGCTCCTGCATCAGACACCCAGGGTTATTAAGAAATGATGCTCTTGCATCTGAGTCTCTTCACAAATTGAGAAGAATCAAAACGATCCAAATCAGACTGAGAAATCCAAGTAGAGTCTTCAGCCGGTCCATTTCTCCACTTAACCAAGTACTCCAAGTATTCCTTTTCCTTGGTGCTCCTTCCAATTCTGCTATCCAATATTTTCTCAACCTCATACATCTTCTTAGGATACTCTTGCTTCATATCCGAGTCATCCTCAGGCTCATAATACTCATACAAATCTGCAATGTTGAATATAGGTGATATGTCCATGTCATCAGGTAACTCAACTTCAAAAGCATTACCGTTGTCAAATTTCTTCAATATTTTACAATGTCCAAATTTCTTCATCTTCAACTTGCTATATGTTGCAATAGGAAATCTGCCCTTCTTCAGATGAATCATGACTTCATCCCCAACTGGAAAATTCTTATGTCTTCTATTTCTATCAACTGTATCCTTATATTTTTGATTATTAAGTTCCAAGTCAAAATTTACTTCTTCAGCATAACCCTCTGCTTCAGCCTTTCTTTTCTCTTCTTGACCAAGATCCTTTAATTCTGGAACTCCCTTAGGATGCATGCTAGTAACAACTTCAAATGGTGTCTTTCTTGTACTCCGGTTTATTGAATTATTATATGCAAATTCTGCTTGTGCTAAAACCAAATCCCAATTACCCGGTTTGTCTCCAACTAGACATCTCAACAAGTTACCCAAGCTCCTATTCACAACTTTTATTTGGCCATTAGTCTGTGGATGAAATGTAGAACTAAACTTCAAATCAGTATTCATTTTTTTCCAAATTGTTTTCCAAAAATAACCCACAAACTTACTATCTCAGTCTGAAACAATGCTCCCTGGTAATCCATTCAATCTCACAATTTCCTTAAAGAATAGATCAACAACATGCACAACATCTGATGTCTTCCTACAAGGTATGAAATATGACATCTTAGAAAATCTATCCACCACAACAATCATTATCTCTTTGTGTCTTCGCTAAACCAAGAACAAAATCCATGCTAATGTCTTTCCAAGGTCTACTAGGAATTGGTAATGGTGTATACAGTCCTAGATTTTGACTAACTCCTTTAGCAACTTGGCAAACTCTGCAACTCCTGACAAATTTCTGAACATCCTAATGAATTTGCGGCCAAAAGTATTTTGCATTAATCAAACTCTCCGTCTTAATATATTGGATCTTGCATTTTCTCTCCCATTCCTTGTTGTTTTCCTGCGTTTACTCTTGCTGCGAGGTAGGATTGATCATCTTTTGGTCCCTCCTTCCTTGGAATGCATCAGGTGGTATCAGAGCAAGGTTTGTGTTCTTTGGGAATTGGTGTTGAATCAGATCTTGTTGTGAAACCCTAAGTGAATTTGGTTGTAGGGGAGCAGACTTGTGAATCTGACCTACACTTGCAGAGGGTTACAAGATGGTTCGTGGAAGGAGAGATGCTGATCCCGCGGTAATGGATTTGTTGAGACAAATTTCAGCAAGACTTGAAGTTGTGGATATAGCCCAAAGAAGAGGAAGATCTATTGAGGATGTTAGTGAAGATGAAGCCGAGGAAGTTGGTGAACAAGTTTTTGATCTGGAACAAGGTGATGAGAGATTCTTGAGAGCTTTGACAAGAGTGAATGCAAAACCACATTTTAGTCCTCCTGATTATGATGGCAAGCTTGATTCTGATGAATTGTTGGACTAGATCTATGAGATGGAGAAATACTTTGAGTATGAAAGCACTCCTACAGATAAGAAGGTGAAGATTGCAAACACAAAATTGAAAGGACATGCATCTTTATGGTGGGAACATCTACAAACTGATAGACAAATTAGAGGAAAGGAAAAGATCAAAATTTGGGTTATCATGTTAGCTTTTGTTGAGAAAGTTGTAGAACTTGAAGCAAAGGGACACTATAGTGAAGGAGTACACTAAATAATTCTACTGATTGGATATCAGATCTGGACATATGGATGATGAAGTTGAAAGGATTGCAAGGTACCTAAATGGGTTGAGGACATCTATACAAGATGAAATCAGTTTGGTCAAGATGGATAGCATTGAAGAAGCATATCAATTTGCATTCAAGGCAGAAGAGAAGTTGAACAAGAGACATGAACATAGACAAAGAGGTAGACTTCAGAAGATTTCCTAAAGCAAGAGGTAGATCGTATGGTGAAAGTGGAAGGTCTCATGCTAATCAGGACAAGACAAATTAGAACAAAGACAAATTAGAATGGAAGGAAGATAATTCATACAAAGGTAGAGGAAGTTATTCAAGAGGGAGTTACTCAAGGAGTAATAATAATTACAAGAGCGAAGATAGAAATTGGTTTAAGGGTACTTGTTTCAAATGTGGGGAAGGAGGACATAGGGCATTTGAGTGTACGAATGGGAATTCAAGCAAGAAAATTGGTAGTAGTAGAAGGAATGCACTTGTGAAAGAAGATTCACCTGATTCTATGAATAGATTGGAGGATGGAGAAAACTTGATGATTATGAGAGCTTTGTGAAATGAAGAAATTGATGAAAACCCTGTGACGAGGAAAAGCTTATTCAAAAACAAGTGTAAGGTTGCTGGTAAATGTTGCAAGGTGATCATTGACGATGGAAGCTCAGATAATTTGGCATCAGAGGAGTTGGTTACCAAATTGCAGTTACCGAGGAGGAAACACTTTGAGCCTTATTAGATTGCTTGGATTAGGGACGATCATAAGTTATTGGTAAGTGAACAAGGTCTCGTGAAACTTAAGGTTGGATCTTATCATGACGAAGTTCGTTGTGATATTATGCCAATGGATTGTTGTCACATCTTGTTGGATAGACCATGACATTATGATAGACAAGCTTTGCATGATGGTAGATTGAATAGGTATACTATTATGGCTAATGGAATATGACAAGTCTTGTTACCTTTGATAGAAGACTCTAGGAATGAAAATTGCACTACTGTTAGAGTTTGTTTGGTTGAGGGAAAACAATTCACAAAAGAATTGAAGGACAGTATGTGTTATGCCTTGATTCCTAGGAAGCTCTGATACCACTTGATGCAATCCAAGGTAGGAGGGACCAAAAGATGATCAATCCTACCTCGCAAGAAGAGTAAACACAGGAAAAAAACAAGGAGTTAGAGAGAAAATGCAAGATCCAATATATTAATTGAGATCAAACTATTGGCAATTTACCTTCATATATGCCGGGCTATAAGGCCTACCTGGTTGCAGCCTTACAATATAGCTAAATCAACCTTCTAGTCTGTTACCGATCTAGAATCATTCATCAATCATTCATGTCTCTTCAAGAAATACATCAGGTAACAATATATAGCCATCACAACACACAGGTCGGCCCTAAGAAAGATTACATTTCCCAAGAACATGAAAACATGTTACAACAAATAGGGCAATTCCTAATCATAAGAACTCAATCCATAAACTGTGAGAAGCCTTGCGATCCTAGATTTAGGTCCACACATGATCTAAAAACATAGAACAATGCGCCACCATTCATCACAAGCCGTTGATTGCCATCGCGAGATTGAAATTCCACCAAGAGTCAAGAACAAACAACGAACAAGCTACCTGAGAATAGATGAATCATAATTCGAGCAACATCAATCCAAATGAAGTGCGAGCATGGGAAAGTGATCAAAGATAGATATAGGTCTTGGATAAGATGCTATGACCGCGCATGCTAACTTGAACACATGATGGGCCGCCAACACGATCTCACAAACAGGAAAACAAGAATAGAAAGAACAAAACTATTTTTGGTTGATGCAAGATTGCCTTGAACCCAAGATGCTCCTGCATCAACACAAAACATAATTTACAATACTTTGTTTGTTGTATGTTTTACAGGTAATGTCTCCTGATCATGGCCAACTTTTCATTTTGTTACAAATAAACAAACTATACAAGCTACAAATACCTAGAAGCTTTACCCCAAAATGAGACACAATCCCCTGCTTGTCTTATGAAGTCCTTTCCCCAAAAATGGTCCTTGTTTTTCTCTAGCCATAGCAGATTGTCATCTTCCCCACTCTTGTTGTCCCACTGAATAGCCTGATTGTTTGTTGTCCTTGCATTAAAATCCCCCACCAGAACTGTCTCTCCCAAAGTGCTAAAAATAGATGTCCCTTTTTACGTTGCACAAGGATCTTCATTGTCAAGATTCTTTTTGTAGAATTTTGAGTTTTTTGGAGCAAAGTAACATGTAGCCTGTTGGTTCCCAAAACCATAGATTGGAAATCCAAGAGCTTTGCCAATTCCCTAGTAAGATTGTTCAATCAGCTTTGGCCAACAAATGAGAACGGTATCTTGATACAATTCTCTTGTACTTTAGGCTTCGCTAAACGTAGGTGGGTATACCTTCACCTCAAACCCTAATCAATTGGTCAAAGGCTTTTCTATAGGGATTTTAAACCTTATGATTTCCCAAGGTGGCAATTGGTCCTTGGGATTAATCAAAATGAACTGTATGGATACTGTGAATTGAATGTTTTTGTAAGAAAATATTATTATGAATTATGAATATGATTGATGGAACAATGAACTTTGCAATTTGATGAATATTCCCTGAATTATGAAACAATCTCTAGACCAGTCCTTTATCCCAGATTGGGCAAATAGAGTCAATCCTTGATTATACCCTCATGTACAACTCTGTGAGACAGTGAATCACACACCATCCACTACCTAAATAATAGAAAAGATTTCTGCGGAAATAACCTTAGTCTAATAGAATTTAATTTCACTGAGAAAACCAATTAGACAGAGTTACACAAACAACACTTCGTATGTAATCTCTGATGTTCCAAGATTAAAATTATAATTCAATCTTTCACCAAATATTTAAATGGTAGTAATTGATTTTAAAATCAATAATCATAGAGGACTAGCATCACCAATGGTAAATGAACTTACAATCTTCAATTTGGACAAAAAGAGGGGCTTTGTATTAATTTCAAAAGACAGGTACAATTGATATGTGCGTCAGTTGCATTGTCCTATATAATCATCTTCAAAAAGTAATGATTCCATCTAAATCTATATCTATCATATGTTTTTTCTATTCTATTCTATATATCCTAGCGAATGGTCTTGGTATCCTTCTTATATAAAATGAAAGGATGCGTACAAGCTTCAGACCATCGCAATGCTTCTTAACTAATAACTAAAATGTATTGTTATGTACAATTTTGTAAAACGAACACGCTACATCAAGAAGACAGTATCACCGAATGCGGATTAAGCACAACATCTCCAATAGTTCATTTTCCATGCCATTTGGAACCCAACCATCGTCGTTCATCTGTATGGATAGCATCATGTCAGCCATTTCTGCCTTGTCCTATTTGGTCTCTAACTTAAACATGTCGCTCTAGTATGCATCGTAACTAGTACAAAGTTTCCAAGCCGCATCCATCAAACTGTTTAGCACATCTTGTTGGTCCTCCTCTGAGCCTATTAAGTCAGGTTGCAATACTGGTTGAAGCCCTGGGTCCTAATTCAAAGGATCGAAAATGGTTGGCAAGCCCATCTTTATAACGGATATTTATGTCTTAATCCACAATATGTATTTTGGGATAATCTTGGCCCTTTTTATAGAAAGACTACATGTTACCACTCATTAACTCTGGTTTTAACCGCCTTTAGAAACCTAACTGACAATTTTAATTCTGCTCATTTCCAACTTAATGACGCTTGTGGCCGAAAGAAATTGCATGCTTAACAACCTGATCTCACACCTCATACATTCCCTCAGGAATGTAACTATGTCCTAGTTGTCTTTTCACACCAGGAATTAATGTGACCTTTAATCGATCTTATGCCAATTTATCTTTTCAAGCATTAACTTCAAATCTTTTGACAGATCCTTTCGGCATTCGAGATGTACATTCCAAGTTATCAAATTGGTCACCTTCTCATTAATGTCCATCCTTTTAATTTTTCGACACCTTTCGCCAATTCGCAAGTCTCCCTTTTGGTCCATCACGAAATGGTGAAATTTCGCTACTTCTCAACTTTTATCAATGTGGCCCACGAAATAGTGAAAAATCACTATCTCACACGTCCTTACCCAATACCTTACGAAATGGTGCAATATCGTTGCTTCATGACCCTTACTTCTTACTCTAGCGCAATGGCGAAATTTTGCTGTTTCGTGGCTGATGTTTTGAGGACCCGCGAAATAGCGAAAAATGCCCTTTTTGACTTATTTTAAAAGGATTTTCATCATAATTTCTCAAATATAAGATTTCTCCTTCACCAAATATAGAAATGTGGCACTTTTCCAAGCTTTAAAAAGAAAATTTTCAAGTGATCCAACACAACCAGCCAAATTGTGACATCAGTATCTGCTATTTTTAACCATATGAATTGCTTATTAGGGTCCTCTTTTTCAACTTTTATATTATCTGCCCATATTTCTTTTATTAAAATCACAAATCCCTCCATGTCCATTTCTTGTTTTTGACCCTTCATTCCACACTGAGATTCTATTGTAACCTTCACAATCTATAACTTCGCAACCATCATGCTCGTGTGTTTCTGTAGGAATAATAATGTCTTTCCCCTTTGCTATTGGTCCCAACATCGGTCATCTCCTCCACATGAATCCTCTACAATTCCAACTTACCATATGAAGGTAATCTCGTGGGGCCCCGCATCCCTATTTCTTGTGTGTAGGTCTATTATTGATTTGGGCTTTTACCATTTTTGAGCCAGGGCTATTTTCCTCTTGTATTTTTTACTTTGTCCGATTCTTTCCTTTATTCTTCTTATTGTCAAACGTTAGATTGTCTTCAAAGTAAAACTGAGTGCCTTTAAGCATTCCCTTCTTTAAGATTGCATTTTTGTCTTCCACACACTTTAGCGTGACCCTTACATGCCTATATATGTTGTCCTCTATTTTGTTTCCAATCCTATTTGCCTGTTAAATACTACCTACTCACTTCATTTGATCCCTAAGGAAATCTCTTACTAAAATATTGGTTCTTTCTTTTTCACCAAAGTCTGTAGTGCCTACCGTGTTTGCATCCTGCTACACGGTTATTCTTTTGATCCGAGCTAGACTCTTGGATGTTATTGTGTGGTGATTTGTAACTGATCTTTGGTGTTGTGCATTTCTGTGATGCATTCGATTACTAATATATTCTTTTGTGCCTATGATGTCATTGCTGATGTGAGTAGTTGATTATTTATGTGATTTAGTAGTGATCATATGTGCATGATGTGTATGCCAGTAGATGCCATGATGTTATATGATGATGTCCTATATTTATAAATGATGTTTTTGACTTCAAAACTAAAAGTGTTCTTAAGTTGCTACGATTAGGTGTACCGTCTTCTGTGCCATGCTGATGGACTCATTGGTTTTTATGCGCATTATACTTTATGGGACTTAATGATATTGTTATAGTTAGAGATTTGATGATATATATTAGATTGTGAATGATGTTTATCCTGGTTAATATTATTAATGTGTTGCGTTTATGTACATGTACTCTCGTGATGTTTGAATAGTAAACATTGTTGGTTAATTATCCTGAATGATGCTTAAAATAATGAATAGAGATAGTTAATGTTGTAGTTATGATTAATGATGTTAGCGATTAGATTTATACTGTTTGTTGTGAGAAGGGGTGGTGTTGTAACATTTGTAGAGTGATTACGCCGCTAGAGTTCACTGTTTGTGGTGTTAATGGTATACATGTGCTTCGGCTATTATACTAACGTGGATAGGTACCAGACATCGACTTCACCTAGCTCCATAGGTGTAAGTGTGCCTAAAAACATATATATAAACCCGATGGTGGTTAAATTAGGAGATAGTCATGTGGCCAATATTGTACTTACCCAAATTGTCGTTCCAGCTCTTGGGCGACAATTTCCGTATATTTATCAACATGCCCCGGTTGTCGCGTGGCAACGTTCAACCGCTCTTGGGTGGATGATTTGATGTGTGTGACGTTACACTTCAGTTTGGTTAGGTGGTTGTTCTGTGTGCATGTTGTGCCTATGCTGGGCATTGTTACTAGTTAGTGATTTTGGGTGTAATTGTCGTAGTCAACTAGTCCTAAAGGGGATTTAATTATATTAAAATTTTATTATGGTTACATGAGGGCTTTTTCATTTGGTTATTTGTTGATGAAATTTTGTAAATATTATGGTTTTACATTTTATTATATGTTTTAAGTTATTGGGGATTTTCTTAATAAGTGACTTTTATATTTCATTTTAACAACTTGGTTTTAGAAGATTTTGAGAGTTCTTCACAAAAATTTCCATGAGAAATTCGAATTTGACCTATTCGGAGAAATTGGAGGATTGCAAATTTGTGGGTGTTTGATTTTTGGATTGAGTGGATCGAATTCTTGCTGCCCTCCAAGTTTCATTCATTTTGGCGGTGTATTCTTCATTTTCCAAGTATATTTGGGGTTTCTTGGCGTGTGAAAGGTGAGTTTTTGAATTTCCTCTTTAAATCTTGCTTAGAATTTCAATCTTTTGTTTGAGAGTGATTTGAAAGGTTCAAATAATGGATTCCTTTTGAATTCCAAGTGTGTAGAGTGGAGAATTGTAGATTTAAGATCAATTTGTTTTCATTTCCATGAATATGAGGGTTTTTGCTTGTATTAATGGCTGGAGCTTTCATGCTTGTGTATTTGGATGAAAATAATGCATTTTTGGGATGTGCTTTGCATGGGGGAAAATGGATTGTCTTCTTTTCATGATATTTGAAACTTGAAATTTTGGTGATTTTTGGCTTGAGAAGCCATATATCCGAATTTGAACCCAACTGTGTCTCTCTTGGTAAATTTGTTTTGTGAAAGTGTTGTTGGAGCTCATGTGAGAGTTTTGGCAACTCCGTGTGTGCTTGGGGTTTGAGTTTCACCCCCTTGATGAGGTCTTGTGTGTGCTTGAGTGTATATGCATTTGTAGAATTGGCAATTGTGTGTTCATGTGAGAATACTTTGATCACCTCACATAGTTGAGACAGTTGTGCTATTGCCGACAGATATGCCGACAATTCACCATGCTTGTATGCTTGTGAAAAGACCTCTTTGTTTGCCATATGCATGCCTTGAGTGGACGTTAAGTCAATTTTGGGAGTGGCTCTCAATGGGGGGATCATGGCACGAAGGGGCTACCATGCTAACCCATTGTAGAGTGCTTAGTCAAGTGAAAACATAATGAAATTAATTAATAAGATAATAAATGTGAGGGTCTGGTGGTACTGGCCATAGAGGGTGGCACGTTAAGTTCCTCGTCTCCATGAGAGGTTGCTTGATGCCGCATGAGTCACAGTGTGGTGAGGCAATGGGTTATTCCGTTCCCCACCTTGGCCATGCAATGACACTCACAACCTTGGATTGTGCACCCACTCGGATAGATTCATTGAGCTAGTTTGTCTTGTGCTGTTGAGTTCCTAGATTGTTTACTGAACTATCACCTTGATCTTGATTGTTGTGTGCAATTGGTGATGTGTGTAGAGCCTTGGTTTTGTATGATCATTGTTCTTGTAGATGTGTTATGAGGATATGGATATGCTTTTGTGTATACCCTATATGAAGCCTTGCTCGTGTTGTTTAGGCCACATGGTTATCCTCGTGAGCATGGTGGGGAGAGCCTAAAGGTTCCTCGTGGTCGGGTGGCGTGACCAATCACTGTTGGGGACTGATGTACAAGTGATGAGTGGTCCCAAATTGATATCACACTCCTTTCAGGACTTGATGACTCCTTATTGATGTATCCTTGCAATCTTGTATGTTGGATTTGGTTCTTATTCTGAGCAATGTAGTTTCACGCTTATATATTGATGCATTCATGATATACTACTTTTATTAGATGTATATGTGTTCCCTTGTATGCTCGTGGTGCCTCTCAAAATGGTAATTGACCTCACGATGAGCAAACTCAAGTGTTAGATCATGTTTCCACCCTTTTCCCTAGTTTTAACTTGCTTTTGCTCATACATCCTGAATTGCTGCACATTCACTGAATTCTACTGCACATATATTTGCAGAGTTGCGCATATACATGCTGCCCCTGCGCTTATGTATAGAACTCCTATGCAAATGTCCTCTGATCTTGCGCATACATATCTGCAGAACTACGCATTAATCAAAAAATAGTGTTCTGCTGGGTTTTTGCGAAAAAGAACTTATGATTTGGATGCCCTTTATCATTACGAGCATCTTGGTATAATCACAATCATTATATGACCTCATATAATGTGTTTTTCATTAGAGTCTCAAATGGAACCTTGCCTAGCCAGTCCCTGAAAGGAACCTAGTCTCCCATGGTGACGATCTCATTCTAAGGGATTGGTGGCGAGTTGTGAGACTCGTGAATGATTGTCCGAGCTCACATGTAGCATCATGTTAAGTGAGGTATGTTGGGTGGATATTTTGCAACTGATAGTTTTGGGAAAAAATCCAATTACAAAATAGGGATACCAGTGACAGCATATGAGACAATGTCTCTCCTACCTTAAAGGGAAGGCTCCCCCTTCTCATTGTTCCTTGGATCAACTCAAGGAATGCAAGAAGTTAAGAGATTATCAAATAGGATGTTACAAATATTCCTTCTTATCTTTCAAGAAGGAATCCACTTACCTGAAGAACGAGTAATGGGCAAAGCTTTAATCTCTAAACTACACTTCTATCTAAAAGCTGGAAACAATGATACCGATAAACCAATACCAACTCACAGGCTGATTGAAAAGCGTACAAGCTTGGCTCTAAGACCTATTTATCTATTCTATAAGAAATACCTCTACCATTGGGGCACACAGACTTCCAGAAGTAGAGACTTTCTAACTATTCTAATAAACTGTGGGAAAATAAGATGGTAATATAACCTACACTCACAACTTCTAGTTTTATATTACCACAATCGCTCCCATTCACAACTTCGGCTCCGATTGTTTCTAATATTCACTTTGCTCTTAACAAAACACAAGAATCACATAAATAAAAAGACTGTAAAATCAAATTGCAGTCACAGCTTCCAATTTGATTCACCACAATTGCACTTAGTCACAACTTCAGCTCCAATTGTTTCTTTCTATTTATTTTTCTCCAAAATAGTACTACACAATCACAATTATGCTTGCACAAGTTTGGCAGAGCTCTCTTGCATAAAATAAAGATGGTTTTTACAATGAGAGGGGCATTCCTTTTATAGGAAAAGAAATGAGAAAAATGAGGAAAAGTGGGAGCAACTCAACCACTCTGACCTGGTAAAACTAGGTGAGAAGAATTATTGGATTACATGTCATAAGGACATGCAATCGAATTACATGTAATTGCATTGCGTGCAATTCATCTTCTCCAATCTACAAAGCATAAAAACTAAAACAGAAAGATGAAGAAAAGTGAATCAATCCTTGAAATTATCAAGGAAGGCCTTATATTTGGCAATACAATCATGAATAATAGGAAGATCTGAAATCTTCATGGTCTCTGAAATGACTTCAATTTTGATTGCATTTGTACATGCTAATTCCACAACTTTGTAATCATCTACAAAAGAATCCCTTAAATGTTTTGCCACAAATTTATATGCAGTAAATTTGTTCATCGTATGCGCTCCAAATTCTTCAGAATCAAAATCAGCATTTAATCTGTCAGTGTATTCTGTAGTCATTTCCTCTTCAGTGAAGAGGTTATCATCTCTGGTAAGAACCTTGCATCCTATTTGCCTGAGATTGCTGGTGATGTCCACTTCTACTACTTGACAACTCTTTAGATCCCCTTGTAGCTTTGCCAAAAGCATTTCCATTCCCTGGACTTTGTCGAGCCTTTACAAGAAATTAGTCATGTCAATATACCCAATCTCTGTATCTGAGATTTGATCAAGAGTTGATGAATCAAGTGAGGTCGTGGTATGAGCCAACTCTTTGTCATATTGATATTTCATCTTTCCTTTGACTTTTGATGGTGCTGACATATCCTGTGCTGCAACATGGAAATTCCAAAGGGTAGATACATCATTTGAGGAGATTAGTTCCATGAGAAGGTTAGGCTTTGGTTTGCAATGATAGCTCTATGAAGATCAAGATGTACGGAGTATTGATTAGATACTCATAGAACACACATGTTGGCTGGAAATAAAATGAATGGCACATGTATATTGACAAATAGGAGCAAAATCAGACTTGTGAAGGTGGATTGCATGTGGGGCTTTGTTTGTATGGACAAGAATGCAAGTTGGAAGTACATGGATATGTCTAAATGATGATTTTGGAATCTAAAAGAGTGACCTTTTACCAAAATCGGATTCTTGAGAGGTGATTGCATGTGTTAGAGAATGACATGTTTTCACATGTAATGAGTTTGGGAGATGCAATTACACGTGTTGGAGAATGAAGGACGAATTGGCATGAATGTTTGCACTTATATTCTTGAGAGGACAACTTCAACTTTCTTAAAAAAACAACAACAAGCAAGCAAACAAGAAAGAAAAACACAAAACATACCTCTTGCTATTGACTCAAACATGTCAAAACTTGAAACTAATCTTCACATGTAATTTCGTTTTTGAGTGTAGGATGATTTTTATACATAGACAAAGAGAAGATGTCAACCTATTTAAACACAAATGCAAAATACATGGGCTGCGTTTGAACAAATGGATACAAATGAGCCATAAAATGCAACAATGTAGGAAAATAAGTGAAATACACAAGCAAAAACAAATACATTTACTTACTTGGAGCTCAATGAGCCAAAAATGGAAGAAAAAGAAGTTGAAATGACTTTGTCTTCTCCAAAATCGGATTGTTGAAGTGTATTTGCATCCAACAACTCAAAAACCTTTGATCATTTCCAAGTTGCAAAAAATGATCTCAAGATGCAACAACAAGCCACATTTTTACATGCATTTGATAAAAAACAACTTGCAAAAACCTTCCAAAGCAAACTGATTTACCAAGAACAAGCTTGATGGGCGTTTTTGATGAGAAATGCATTCAAATGATGCCCTTGCATGAGTTGTGTTGGGCTGAGAATGCACAAAACTTGCTCTTGGAAGAATAAAAATGCATATGGAGGTAAAAACGGACTCTAGAGATGCATGTGCATAGTTTATTTTGCAAAAAAATCCCTTTGTTGAAACTCCCAACCAAAAATGCAGCCTTCCAATGCTCGTACATGCAATGTTATGAATGTTCTTAGCTTGAATGATGATTTCCAGCCAAAACACACTCTCTAAATGCATAGCATATGTTATTTTGAAGGTAAATGACTTAAAATAAACACTCCAAGGCAAAACGCGCTCTAGAGGTGCATATACATAGTTTATTTTGCAATAAAAAACTTTCGAAAGAGAACCTCAAGCAAAACGTAGGCTTTCAATGCATATACATATCACACTTTGACATGTTGAAGAGATCAAATGCATCCTCCCAGCCAAAACACACTCTTAATATGCAAAGACATGTGACATTTTGGCTTGTAGAAGACTTGTATGAAGTCTCCAAGCCAAAACGGGGTCCTGGAGTGCAACAACTTGCAACGTTTTTGCATGTAGTGATTCCCTTTGTCAAAAACGGGGTCTTAGAAGGCAAACACATGCTTTGTCTTTGGCATGTAAAACATTTAAATGCAAGTTCCAGCCAAAACGCACTCTTGGGAAGCATACGCATGTCATGTTTTGCATGTTTTTGCTTCAAATGTGACCTCCTAGCCAAAAACGCACTCTTGGAGTGCATGTACATGTTTTATTTTTTGACATAAAAAGACTTAAATGCAACTCCAAGTCAAAACACACTCTTGAGAGGCATTTACATGTCATGTTTTACATAAGGAAGACTCCCAAATGCAAATCGCACTCTAGGAGGATGATTACATGTGTTGTAAAGACATGAAAAAGACATTTTACATGTAAAGTGGACTCTAGAGATGCAATTACATAAAAAGTAGGAGATTGTAGACATGTTGTTGCTATACACAACTTAAGTGAACAATTTAGCACATGTCTAATTAAATTTTGAGTGTAATATCACTTAAGGGGTCCAAAATAACTATGTACACTACATATTTGAATATATAATGTGCAAACATTATTTTATAAAGCAATATTGACCTATATGTTGATTTAAAACATAAAGTAAATCTCAACATTAAAATAGAACTATAAAGTGATAAAGTCACTTAAGTGAAATATTAAAAGCAACTCAACATCAAAATATAACATAAAGTGCACTATAATCACTTAAGTGATAAAGTAACTTAAAAACATAAATAAATTGAATTCATGTTATATTTTTCAAAAAGTGCAACTCAATTATAGAAAATAACATCTATTTTTTTAAATATGTAGTTGAGCTTGGAGAGTCCACTTTTTGGGCACTTATATGACCATATCTTTTGATTGACAAGTCCGATTAAGCTCTAAGATAGATCAAATCGAAGGAAAAATCGAAAGCAAGAGATTGGATAAAACAAAAAGACTAAAAAAAATAAAAAACACACTCGAAAACAAACCAAAGGACACTGAAGGATTCAAAAATCAAGTATAGGAAGACAAACTGACAAAATGAAAAAGACTTGACGAAAACCTTTAGCAAAAGGATTCACTAAACATATTGAGATCAACTGGTCGATCAATATTGGCTAATTAAATAGTGAATCAACGTAGACAAACACGAAACTAAGTTCAAAAGTTTCGTACTGTTACCTACATTTTGTGTTGACAAAATGTAGGACAACAAGGTAGTTATGTTTTGTTATGGTACCCCTAGAGACGAAGCAGTCATTCGCCCTTGTTCGATCTCAAGATGGGTGTGGTGGTAGAATTACTTGGTTGTTTAGTGGATGTTGTTTGCATATTGTAGCACTATATATCATGATAGTACACTTATGTCATTAATATTGCATATGTATGTTAATTTTTTTTTATTATGCATGTTTCACCCTATTTTTTCAAGGGTTCTTTGGCGAGGCATGACAAAGTCCTTCAAACCTTTGATTATGAAATTTGTAGTCTTATCTTGTTTGTCCTTTTCTTCTCTTATTTGCTTCCCGATTTGTTTTTCTATGATTTATGTTTGCTTGTTTGATTGACCATTCACAATTTGTGCACAAGATTTGACTGCTTCTCTTTGGTCCCTTACACTGTTTTCTTTTATTCTAATGCTCTGCATTGCTGATTGAATATCTTCCATTTGTTTTGTGTCACTTATTTTAATTGACTGTGAACTCTCCTTTTTGCTGTTCTTGTTTTATAGCGTTCAACTCCTCTTGCCCTATTTCCATGGTGATTTGCAATTTTCCAACTTCCTCTTTGAGAATCCTGTTTTCTTTTCCAAGATTCTTACTAACTTTTGTGATTTCTTTCAACTTGTATTCCCTGAGTTCTTCCCTTGCTTCTATGAATTCAGTCCCCTCTTTCAACAAGATGAGTTTGTTACCTATAATTCAAAAGACCATAAAAGTGGAGAGGTAGTGGGACTATACATGCCTTTGTGATCGTGGTATTTATCCTCCATTTCCTCCTTGTCTATTTTGGATATATTGGTCTTAACTTGTTTTATCTTGGTCTCCCCCTGAATCGAGAAAACCGCTTTATTTTGTCTTTCGTTTTTATATTGTTTTGATTGATCATCATGTAGTGAAGACGGGAAGATCTGATTGATAAAGATAGGGCCTTGATCCAAGATCATATTGGGAAGGAATTCACTTTTATTTTAACAAGAATTTCAAAACCTTATCATGAATGCTTTGAACAAAAATGATTGTATTGGGAAAATTGTAATTTTTGAATGCATAGATCACATTGTAAATATTCTGATAAATTTGCAGAATACAGAGCAAAAAGAAACTCTACACACGAAGCATCAATGAAGAAAGAAAAAAAATTGCAAACGCCTGATTTTTAACAAAATAATCCATAGAAATCCTCGGTGTAGCTCATTATGGAAGGAAAATGCAAAAAATGTCCATGGCAATTGTAGATACAACCACGTTTTTTCACTAAACATCATAAAAAACACTAAACACGGCTGTAGAAATTGTGAAAAACGACCATAAAGAGTAGATATAGTCATGTTTTTAACAAAAAACGACCATGATAGATAAAAATGTTCATGATTATGTATAAAAACGACCCACGAAAAGGTAAAAACAATCATTAAAATGGAGGACATACCTGGAATGAGCACTCAGGAAAAAAGGAGGAAAAACACGAATCTATGAGAAGGAAAGCAACACTATGCTTGATGAAAACTCAAATACCCATTCGCAAGAAGAGTCGGACTACTCAGGACATGTTTCGAATGAGGTTAAATTAATGGTGCTAGGATATAAATGGTGAATGAAGCTTGAGGTCCTTCCAACTAAAATGGTGGTCTCTGCAACTCACAGTTTCATTGCAAAAAACTTGGCGTTTCTTAGAGCTTGGCGGCTAAAAATTTCCTTTGCGACATTATAATAAAAGTTCAAATCTTGAAATCATTGGGTTTTTTTATGATATTTGCTTTTAATATTTCATGTAGTCGTTTTTGCAAAGACTTTGGAAATGTTTGCCTTGATATATATGTTGGGGCTTTTGAAGTATTTCGCATTACATTTTACATGTAACATTGTATGTAATGTGCTCAACATGTTCCACTTTAAATATATTTTGGGATTTTAGATCAACATGGACATATAATTGCATAGAAAATGACACACAATTGACCTCAAAAGGTTTGACTAAGAGGTAAGTCGAGAGTTTTAAAACACTCTACACATAAGATTACAATATGCAATATAATATGCTATGGTTCGTTAATTGCTTGACCACTAAAATCATTGGGGGTCTTCATATTATTTGCATTATATTTAATGAAATATATTTGCACAGTTAATAAAAAAAGAAGTCCAACTTAAAGAAATACTTTGGGAATTTTAATAATATATTGACAATATATTATCAAAAACTTACCAAAAAAAAAAATAAAACAAAAATTAAAAATAAAATTTAACGACTAAAAACTATAAAGCGAAAACATTTAATAAAAACAAAAAACTTTATTTACAAATGTACTTAGAACATAAAATCATGTTCTTAATTGTAATTATGATTAAATTTTTGTGGGGTTGTCGTTAATTTCACTAAAACAAAATTAATGACAACAGTTGGCTTTGATTGGGGAACGTATTGTGTTCGTCCTTGGAAATGACAAGAGATGTAGAATCCAGTTCTCTAAGTGCCTTCTTCCATTCCATTGGGCTATAGAGTTAGGTGACCAAAATGACTAAACAAAACGACTAAAAGACACATCTAAAAGACTCAAAGGCTTGGACTACAGTAGTGCTTATCTGGAGCTCATTCAAAATAATGCTTCATATGCTGTCCACTATAGGGCAGTGCAAATGGTGTTCCATCATGGTACACCAACAGGAAGCTATTCTCGTCAGAGATTTGATGGATCGTGAAAGGACCATGCCAAAGAGTATCAAACCTCCCGTGCATGCCCTTTGGTTCTCTTCGTTTGTCCCAAAGTGGAACACGATCACCAACTTGAAATTCTCTTTGCTTTGCTTTCTTATCAAAGAGAACCTTCACTTGCTTTTGATGTTCCATAATTCAGTTCACCACTTGTGTACATTGTTCCTCTTGTGCAGACATAAACATTATTCTTTTGTCCAAGGCACCTTCAAATGTATCATCTTCGATGGCCTTGGCTAACTTTAAGTTTGGGAGCTCCAAAGTGATGGGTATTTCAGCATTCACACCATAGAACAATTGGAAAGGTGACATACCAATTTGCTCGTTTGGGTGTGATTTGGTCCACCCACAATGCACCATACAATGCCTTGTGCCAAGACCTTTGATTTTCATCCACCAACTTCCTAATAATGGTAACCAGGTTCTTGTTGCTGGATTCCACTTGACCATTACCTTGAGGGTAATAGTCAGATGAGTGTGCTAAAGTGATCCCATAATCATAACAAAATTGTGTTATGTCATGTGAAGAAAATGTGGCTGCATTATTTGTGACGACTTTATGAGGAACACCAAAGTGTGAGATGTTCTCTTTCAAGAAATTGCTCCCTACCTCAGACGTAGCACGCTTTGTTGGTATTGCCTCCACCCATTTGGTGAAGTAATCTGGTGCTGTAAGGACATATGTATGCTCCTTACTTGAAGACGGATTGATTACATAGATGAAATCAAGTCCCCACTTCTGGAATGGCTCCTCAATTACAACTGGTTGCAATGGTAAAACAAGAATCTCACAACCTGCATTTACGCACCCAATGGTATGCGTCTTGAAATAGAGTGGGCTAGTAGCACTTTGCCCTCAGCATCTTGTGAGCTGTGATTAGGACGGAGAAATGACCACCACATGCAAGATTGTGAAAGCATTCAAGCAGCCTCACTTGTGCTTTATCAACACAACGAAGAAATGTTCCATCCACACTTTTCTTGTACAAACCACTATCCCAAAGGATAAAGTTTGCAGCCTTCAGCTTTATGCTCCTCTCCTTATATGACAGATGTGGAGGGCATTTGCCATATGTAAGAAAACGAGCGATATTGGAATACCACTCGTCTATTGTGCTAACAAACAAAACTGTTGGAAGAGATTGTGAACCTTCTTCCACTTCAGTTTGTTTATTTTCAGCCATAAGCTGACATAAACCTTTGCCATGAACAAGCTTTGTGGGCTTAATCTCCATGTCATATTCTTGGATCTTGGCAATCCAATTAGCTCTTTTGGTACCAAATTCTTTTTGTGTCAAGATTGTCTTAACTGTAGTATTTGGAACCAAAGCTATATGACATGTGAATTTAGAATGTAGAACTTGAAATGCTTTCCCTCTTTGTGTTAAAGTTTTGATCAGATTTATATTGATGATAATTTTAATTTTATTTCTGATAATTAAGCTGTGTTATTATAATTTGATTTATATCAAATTCTCCACAGTTTGATAATCTGAATATTATCACTGCTTTGTTCCAAAAGAAGTATCTCTTTACAATGAGTATTGATTTGCGCAGTATATTATTATATATCAATCTGCAAGTACATGAATATCATCGATATATATTATTGATCTTCAACTAATATATATATATATATACCGATCTGCAAGTGCTAACTGCAGTATGTATTATCGACTTGTATGTGTTATGTGTTCAACTTGCCAAAGATATGGCTGCGAATGTGGTTATGTAGTCTCTCGTAGAGGTACAACTCTACATGAGACCGAATGGTCTCATGTAGGGTCGTGCCTATACATGAGGCCACCCTTCATAACAATGCCGATAACAATGAAATAATAACAATGCAAAACAATACCATTGTTATCATTAACAATAACAGTGGTATCATTAATGTCTTCAACTTGCTGTGCATTATATTATTGATACTTTTTTGGAACAATATAATTATTAAATACATTCATGAATATTCAGTAACATGAATATTACTGAATATTCATATATTTAGGAATGTTTATTATTGCTAAATAATTAATAGTGATAATATTAATAATATTATATTATGAGTGAAGCATGATCATAATATATTATTATTAATAATCAGATCTTCCATTGATAATGGATAGAGATCAAATGTTCAAGGCCGATAGGCGACTTATACATTTGATCATATCGATCAGAGTAATCCAAATGAAGCTACATATCTTTAACACTCCCTCTTAGCTAGGGAGGAGATTTGTAAACACAATATATCCATTTATTGTGTAATAGAGAGATATCACCTCACCGTGATATCAAGAGTTATGGCATATCCACGGATATCATGTCACATGATATCCACCTTAACTCACCTTATGGTATGTGCACTAGTAAGAAGTCACATGATACTTACCATAAGGATATTAACTCATGACATATCCATGGATATTAACTCACATAATATCCACTATGAGCATCTTAGTAATATCATTCATCATGGCTTATCCATAGATATCACATCTCATGATATCTACAATAATTTGATATTACTTAAGAGATCTCAACTATCATGACATGTCCACGGATATCAAGTCTCATGATATCCATCATGATAGTGAGGTCAAATATTGTAAAGTCGTCACCTTACAATAATAACCAGAAATACAAGTGTTCACCATTGAGAGATCGTCATGTCTCAATGATGTTCACAGGGGCCCATAAACCAATGAAGTCATGGAGTCATACTTATGACAATAAAAGAGTTTACACATTAAACATCTTTAGAATATATTAGTACAACAAATTAACATTGCTGAGACTCAATCTCAGATGAGGTTACAATTTCTACCATGCCAAGCTTACCTCAAAAGTATTCAACTTTTGCTTTGGAGAGTGGCTTGGTGAGAATGTCTGCCGTTTGTTCACTTGTACTAACATATCTCAACTAGATAACATTTCTCTCCACCATGTCTCTAACATAATGGTAGGGAGTTTCAATATGCTTCGATCTGTCATGAAACACAGGATTCACTGTAGTGTCTCTAGGCCCATCAGCAGGATCCACAGGCTCACTTGGATTTGCGTCTTCCATAAATTCATGGCTCTCCCTCTGAATCTCAGAATCATGATCCTAAACTTCCATGATACAACATTTGCAGCCCCTTCATGTCGGTCCTCAAATATAACACCATTCACTATTTTGAAGAATATAGGGAGATCTATAAATTTTAATGGTGATTAGATTGATTGTGCGTATAAATCTTATCAGATCTTTCTTAGACTGGCTTTGATACCCTATTAAAGTTTCGATCAGATTTATATTGATGATAATTTTAATTTTATTTCTGATGCTTAAGCGGAGTTATTATACTTTGGTTTATATCAAACTCTCCATAGTTTGATAATCTGAATATTATCATTGCTTTGTTCCAAAAGAAGTATCTCTGTACAATGAGTATCGATCTGCACAGTATATTATTATATATCAATGTGCAAGTACATGAATATCATTGATATATATTATCGATCTTCAACTAATAAATAGATATATATATATATGTATATATCGATCTGCAAGTAATATATATATATATATATGTGTGTGTGTGTGTGTGTGTCTTGTTTTGCATTCTTATTATTTCATTGTTATCGTTACATTGTTATCGGCATTGTTATGAAAAGATGGCCTCACGTAGAGGCACGACCGTATGTGAGACCATTCGGTCTCATGTATAGTCGCACCTCTACGAGAGACTACATAACCACATTCGCAGCCATATCTTTGGCAAGTCGAACACATAACACATACAAGTCAATAATACATACTGCAGTTAGTACTTGCAGATCGGTATATCGGTCTCATGTATAGTTGCACCTCTACGAGAGACTACATAACCACATTCGCAGCCATATCTTTGGCAAGTCGAACACATAACACATACAAGTCAATAATACATACTCTAGTTAGTACTTGCAGATCGGTATATCAGTTAGTACTTGCAGATCGGTATATATAGGTATATCAGTTAGTACTTGCAGATCAGTATATCAGTTAGTACTAACTGATATACCGATCTGCAAGTACTGACTAGAGTATGTATTATTGACTTGTATGTGTTATGTGTTCGACTTGCCAAAGATATGGCTGCGAATGTGGTTATGTAGTCTCTTGTAGAGGTGCGACTATACATGAGACCGAATGGTCTCACATAGGGTTGTGCCTCTACGTGAGGCCATCTTTTCATAACAATGCTGATAACAATGTAACGATAACAATGAAATAATAACAATGCAAAACGATAACATTGTTATCGTTAATGATAACAATGTTATCATTAACGATAACAGTGGTATCATTAATGTCTTCAACTTGCTGTGCATTATATTATCGATACTTACTTGGAACAATATAATTATTAAATACATTCATTAATAAATATATGAATATTTACTAACATGAATATTACTGAATATTCATATATTTAATAATGTTTAATATTACTAAATATTTAACAGTGATAATATTAATAATATTATATTATGAGTGAAGCATGATCATAATATATTATTATTAATTAATAATCAGATCGTCCATAGATAATGGATAGAGATCAAATGTTCAAGGCTGATAGGTCACTTATACATTTGATCATATCGATTAGAGTAATCCGACCGAAGCTACATATCTTTAACACTTTGACCACGACAAAGGCATGCTTTTCCATTTGAGTGTACTTCAGCTTATGAACCTTCATTGGGCAGCTCATAAACAAGATAAGAGTCTCAACTCCCTCATCATTCTTCTATATTAGTATCGTAGACATAGTAAGCTCGGAAGCATAACTATACATGATAAAATTCTTTGTGTAATCTAGGCAGACTAACACTAGAGCTTGCGATTGCTTCTTTGATCTCGACAAGCGCTGCCTTTACTTCTTGACTCCATCGGAAGATATTTTTACCTTTCATCATATCCACGATATGACGAGTCTTCTCTGCGAAGTCAGGGTCAAACCTTTGTAAGAAATTTACCTTTTCGAAGAAAGAATGAATTGTTGTTTAGCTTGAGGGAAGCAAAAGACTTTGGATTGATTTTACCCTTTCAGGATCAATCTTTATGCCCTCCTTGGACACAATGTGTCCCAAAAGCTTTTCCTTAGTTACACCAAAAACTGATTTTATTGGTGTTAAGGGAAACACCTTGTCGCCTACATCTTTCTAGAACTTGCTGAAGATGATAGAAATGATCTTGCTGATTCTCGCAGAATACGGTCAAGTCACATAAATAAACAACAATGAACTCATCTATGATTTCTCGAAAGGCAAGGTTCATTGCTCGTTGAAATGCTGCTCCTGCATTGATGAGACCAAATGGCATCCTACAATATGCGAAAGTACCCCATGGCGTCATGAATGCGTTCTTGTGTTGGTTGTCTTTATTGACTTCAATCTGATTGTAGCCAAAAAAAAACAAGCATGGATAACATTTCAGAACCTATCGCCATCTACAAAACTTGGTCCATTACCTTAAGTGACAACTGGTTGAGGTTCCTAAAATCCACATGTATGTGGATTTCTCCATTCTTTTTACGCACTGGTACTATATTCACTATCCACGTTGAATGGTGAATAGGGAAGATAATCTGTGCATTAAGTATCTTCTGGATTTCCGAGATTATTTTCCGTAAAATCTTTGGATTATATTGCTTCTGCCTTTGTCGGAATGGAACAACACCAAGAAGCTTGAGGGGAATTTCATGTTGCATTGCCTTTGGGCGAAAAGATTTGAGGTTGTCGTATGAGTACGCCAAGACATCCATGTATTGACACAACAACAGAATGAACTTCTCCCTTTCTTCTGAAGTGCAACACTTTACAATGTTTACCATTTGTGGATCAGCCTTTGATCCGAGATTGTATTTCTCATATTCCATGGTAGAGCTAGGTCTGGATTGTTGTTGCTCCATGACATACTTGTCATGCTTGTTGAACAACTTCTCAAGAGAAACTAGGCCTTTGGGATTTTTATTTCCTTTTAATTGAATGAATTCTTCTCCAATTTCCAGATCAATGTTTGGGACTGATTCTCTAGATGATGACTTGCTGCCCTCAAAGTAGAGCTCATCAAAATTTTCCTTTGTTTCAAGGAAATTGATGATCTGCTTGTCATCATTGAAGACTTGCTAGTGGTTTGAATTGTTTGGAACGCTTGGCCTGAAGATCAACTCAATTTGATATAGAGTATTCACAAAATCCTTGTGAGGAATCAACAAGGTTGCTGATGCAGCAAGAGAGTCAGCTCTGTCGTTGTACTCTCTTAGAACTACATAGATGTTGAAAACATCAAAAGGCTTGATGCAATCCCACACCAAGTTGCGGTAGTGTCTGAGCCACTCGTTCCTTGTTTGGTACTAATTTCTGATTTGAAATACCCTCAACTCGACATCACCTTGGGCATGCAAATTTTTGATTCCCTTGTGCGCCATTTCAATACCCAACAACAAGGCTTCATATTCGGCCATGTTGTTGGTATTGTTGAACTGCAAATTGAAGGAAAAGGGAAAGAATTCACCTTTTGGAGATATCAAGACAACCATACACCGGATCCCAAAGATGCACAACTACCATCAAACTCCAATGTCCAAATGTCATTTGAGCTACTAGTATTTTCTTATGCAGAACTTTGGGTAGTACTTATTGCTTTTTCAACTATGGTGGAAGATTCAACTTCAACCATGATGAAAGATTCATTAGAACTGAGTTTAGTCTCTTGATCCTCACTTGCGTCTGCAAATTTGTCAGTATCTGAGAGGCAAGAAGAACCTTTTGATCCATAAGTCTAGTCTTGTGCATATTTTGAAATTTTGTCAGCATGAAGGGTAATAATTTCCCATTCCTGCTGATTCAAACAAAATTTGAGCATGAGGGTCATCAGATTTAACCATCGTGTACTTAGTCTCTCTCTCTTGGGAAGCGGCTTCTACATAACTCCCTTGACGAGTATTCTTGCCTTCTACATGTCCATGTTGAGTTTGCCCTCTATATTTTTACTGAAATTACGCCCAAGTAACATTCCATAAGAAGCACAGACATTTGCGACCAAGATGGTCATCTTAATTTTGTTCTCAGGGAAGGATGCGAAGGCAAACTGTGCATCCTTAATTTGCCCTCTGAGAGGCACTGTCTTATTCTCCATGGAATAACAATTTTCAAAAGTTTTGGTCAAGGTCAAACCCAACACATTTGCCACTTTGGCTGGCATGACATTGTTTGAGGCATCAGAATCAATAACGCAATTACTCAACTTGAAACCATTGATCAACAAGGAAATATAGAAAGACTCTATTTTCTCTGGAAAGGATGATGGTATAATTATTAGGTTATTGGGTAAATTCTTTGACTCAGGGGTAGTAGTTGAAGCTTGAGCAGGTTAGGATTCCTTGACAATTTGGTAAGTCTATCCAACTGACTTGGATAAGCTTGTAAGTACTCAACCTCATACATTTGTATTTTTCGTCTTTTTAGCATGGTCAATGATATCAAATGCTTCAAAAGAACTTGGTAGGGAAGAGGCAAAAATCTCAGCCTGGGGTCTTGGATTAGACACACTAGATTTGGGTACACTTGCAGAAGAAGAAGAATCATGGTTACTTGATTTTTTGCTGCGCCTTTAGGAAGAGTGGGCAGCGGTGTTCTTCGTTTAGCAATGGTGACCGACATTTGAGGACCATCCTTTGCTTTTGCTGTGTCGTCTTTTTGACGAGCTAGTTGTGTTTGATAATGTGTCATCACAACAAATGCTTGACCATGAGCCTCTTTAGATTCTATGTCATCATAGTGTACGCACCCGATAGTAGGGTTGCCAGTTGTCTCTTCATCCTCTTGATAAAGGGTAACGATGTCCTCTATTTGATATTTAGCTGATTGGGAACTAGCTTAATCTACTTCATTGTAGCCCGTTGTAGAGTTGCTTGGAGGGGCCTCTAGAGAAAGCCTTTTTGGAGGAGGGGGAAGCTTGGCTTGATTCTTTGCTGCATAATTATGGGCAGCATTTGGATGTCTGTTGTGGAATATCCTTGTACAGGGCAGTGAATGATCTTTGTGAAATTTGCTTCTTATGAGAAAGAAGTTCATTTGCTAGCTTTTGCACCATTGGATCCATGGTGCCTGATGAGGAAGCTTCTGAATATGAATTTCCATTGGGGCGGTTTGAGTCTCTTTGAATCTTACCAACCAAGATCAAATTATTGCCGATCTCTGTTGCTAGAGTTTGTGCATTAGCCAGACTTGTAGGAACAACTCTTTTCAATAGGAAGCTGACTTTAGGCAGTTGCGTATTGGCAAAGAAACACTTGAGATTCTCAGGTGTGGGCCTTGTAGCAGTAGGAATTCTATTTGTCAGTTTATTAAACTTAGCAATGAATTCATGCATGCCTTCATGCGCATCCTTTTTCATCTACATCAATTGAGCTAGCAGAGCATGCTCATCTTCAACAAGTTTGAAACGCTCTTCAAACTTGTCCTCGAGGGTATCCCAGCTAGTGATAGAACCTTGTGTGAGATTATAAAACCAATTGACTGCGTTGCCTTGTAGAGTTTCTACAAACAACCGTATTGAAATATCTTGGTATTCCACATTGAGCACACCACAGGCAATATAGAAAGCCTTGATATGTTCATCAGGATGTTGCTTACCATCTCCGTAGAACTTGAGGAAATTCTTACGAGAACCTTGTGGAAGGGGATGAAGTGGTGGAGTAAGGTCTAAATGACCAAAAGATGTCCCCCAAGGACTTGTGGCAGCCATTTTTGGAAAAACTGGGATGAGTAGAATGGAAGGAATTAACAGCTTGTAAAAAATGGCGATGGTGGATAACTAGTAGTTCGTGAAAGAGGGGGCTTGATAGCAAGGAGATCAAACTTAGCTTGTTGAGACCAACTTGGAGTAGTATCTTTTGATCCTCACCCTTCTTGTGCTGGACGTAATAGCTTAATCCCTCTAGTGTGAAGATTTAAAACAACCTGGAAAACAAACTTTACAGCAATAACAAAACACTAGACTTCAAACAAAAGCATGAGGCTTCTGAATGTGTTCGTGTCCCTAGCATAGCCACCAAAAATTGTTGGCTAAATATTTTGTAAGCAGTCATAAACACAGTGCTTACAAAATGGGATATTTAGACATAGTATGTGAGAAATAATTTCTCCTCTCAACTTGGGGGAGGCACCCTTCTTATTGCTGCTGAATCAACTAACACTTAATAAGAATTACAAACTAATCTAACATTTTGTTGTTGCACGTATCACTTCCTCTTTCTTTAGGAAGGATTTTCACTGTCATAAATATGCACTCTTCAAACTTTATACCTTTGACGACTTCAATTTTAAGCACTAGTTGGAGCAATAATGCTGATAATCTTAAAATTAACCAAAATATTAATTGTTAAACATACCAGTAAACTATTAATTAAGGACTGTATATAAGCTCAAAGACTCATGTACTATCCTGCAATGATTTAAGGGATGAGGCAGCAATATGTTTAGCGCATGACTTAATACATACAACTTCCTTTCTAATTTCTAATTCTACGGAGAATCACAACTCAAAGACCATGTATTCACTTCTACTTAACTCAAATTGTTAACTACAACACAAAGTTTGTACAAAATCAGATTTAAAGCTTACTTTATAACAACACAAATAACTCATACACTTTCTTGCTAAATTCAAGGTAATAGCACTATTGTGACGTAAGAACACAACAATGATATGACAAATTCCGCCAACACAAAGATTGGAAAAGATTTGCTCTCGAATTTTCTTTGAAATCAGCTTGCGCAAATAAAAGCAAAGTTTGTATCTTGTACAATTCTAGCAGTGTTTTTTTTTGCAATGTATAAAAGATGATTATTGACAATGAGCCCTCTTGTATTTATAGAAGAGCAAGTGAGAGAAAAAGGTGGAAAACTAACTACTTATTGTTGGCTTATTCAACATTACAGTCCTATGTAATGTGATTACATGTAGTGAGATATGTCACTGCAATTTTTTGCTTTACATGTGACATTGTGTATGCAATTGCAATTTTTTGCTTGTAACCTGTCAAAACTGAAATACAAAATGTAAGTCTAAGATCCTATAAAGCATGAGAAAACTAATTAAGTGCTCGAAAGCACTTTTCATTCCTCTTCATTATTTGAGCACCTGGAGTTCTTTCTTTATCAACTCTGTCCCCTATGCCATCATTTGATCTACCCATGCATTAATGGCTGTAGCCATTTCCTCAGCCCTCTCAACCTGCCTAATGGATACGCCAATAGATCAACTTGTTCTGAAGCTCTGGTAATCTTTCGAATTAATGCCATGAGCAATTCATTTCGTTCTTTTAGCTGTTTTTTCTTCTTTTTGAGCTCATCACTCTCTTGTGCCAACAATGCTATAGATTCTTGAGCATCCTTGATTATACCATTATGTGTCTGCTTGCCCAAAACAAACCTGGTGATCTTAAATTCAGCAAGCTGCATTTCATCACAGGGCTTTTTTGCAAGGGGTTCAACTATCTCCACATATTTGATTTTGTCTTTGTCCATTTGAACTGTTGAAACCGTTTTGGCTCTCTTGGCACCCCTGGTCCTAACTTGTTTCAGCTGCTCAAAGTCGAAGTCATTTGGCAAGACTTCTTGTTTCTTTCTTTTAGGAACAGTGACACTTAGCCAAGAAGAAAGTTCAGATAAGATAGCTGGAGTCTCTTTAGGTGTAGCTTGTGATGAGTTGGGTTGGGTATGTTATTACTGACTGGTTACTGAGAGGGGGAGGGGGTGAATCAGTAAGAACTATTTTCTTCTGTAATTCAATTCTTGTTCTGTACTTCTTGATTTAAGAAAAGAAAAAAAAACATTCATAACTGTAAAAGAAGTACACAGACCAACACAAGATTTATACGTGGAAACCCTCGGTTAGAAGGGAAAAAACCACGGTGAGACAGAGCTCACAACTTCACTACTGCAGAATGGAGGCGCCCTGTTAGGAGTTTACAAAGCACTGGTTAAGGAATTTTACAAAAGATCGGTTAAGATCTAAACCCTGTTAAGAGCTGCCTGGTTACAAGACTTTGAACATCAACAAAGATGTTACCCTGTTAGGGGATTTTACAACGAACCGATTAGGTCCACCCTGATAGAGGGATTTCAATTTGCTTTCACACTTAATAAAAGCAATGATCTTATGTGACACTGATTGTCTGATTGGATCATACCTGTTGGTCTCTCTCGGTTCGCTTGGCTATTGAATCTTTTCTACCTTTATGCCTTTCACCTTTGGTGATTGTGATTTCTATGCAGATGTCTCTTTACTGCTCTGACACCTCAACAATTCTTAACAACCTTCAACAACACTGTTCTTGCGTCCTATGACCTGTATTTATATAGGAGTTTATCGTAATAAAACCCTTAACTCATAGAACCGCCAGGCTGTAAACTCAACAATAAAACATGCAAGTAGCAAAAGCTATGCATTATGATTTGGAGTTTACCTTGTAAAACATCCGTAGAAATAAAGCTATCTTCAGTTAAAAAGCTAACTTCACTTCAGAGCGGTGGATGTCCTGTATAATCCGGTTTTTAACTCAGACTGTTCTGCAGAATCCGGTGCGGATCTTTAGATAGTTTAGACCGGTGTAACGTTTATTCTCGGTTCAACTTTGTATGAACTCTGAGACCGGTACTGTATACTTAGATCGGTTTACCGGTGTATTACCTCTTCTTTAAGTACTGGGTGCATACACTCGGTTTCTTGTCTACCAGTGTCTTCTAAGTAACGTGAGTGACCGGTGACCTTTTACCGGTGCATGGTGTTTGTGAATTTACACTAATGACAATCTTAAATTGCTAACAATCTTCCCCTTTGTCATTGGTGGCAAAACTATACACAAAACCATACTCACTTACTTGTGTGGCAATTCCAATTCTTGTTTGTAGACCACTTCCCTTGTTTGGATGCTCCGGTGGCTATTCTTCTGTCGTTCTTCTTATCCACTTTGTTTCCTGCTCTTCTTCCCTCCTGTACATACTCTTCTTTTCTCTGTTTCCTGTTCTACTCTTCTTCCCCTTTTTGCCTCCAAAAGACAAAGGGTGTTACATCTCTTCATATTTGAAGTTTTGTGAAGATGTCTTTGTATATTGTTTTGGCAGATTGAAGGAATGGTGCCCACTGACCAGTTATAAATTGTATGTTCTTTTGGGCTGCCTTAATAAGCGAAACAATGATGTTCTCCATATCTTCCACAATTCATGATGTCAAATGTTGGTGCCAGAAATATCTGAAATCCAATAATATCTTGGATTCTTTTATTCTTTTCTTCAGCAATTTTCCTCAGTGTAAGAGTTAAACTTGTCATTTCTCTGTTGTAAGTAGTTGTAGTTTTGTTCTTAATATCAAACTGAGATGACAAGGCTCTAATCTCCTCTGAGGCTTTTGTTGATTTCTCTGACAGATCTTGCAAGAATATATCAAAATTTGAAGTTCTGCTCATCAAACTTGCTGCCTCTTGAAGTTGTTGTTGAAGCATTCTTAGGTGGTTTGACACTTTCACCTTGATTTCTTCAACCTGTTTGTGGAGTATCTCCACTCTCTTCTGTTCATAGTGGTCAATTGCCATTGTTTCCGGATCAGTGAGATCCTCACCGATTGCCTGTTCTAGAACTCCTAGCTGATCGATGACCGGTTCATCTTCATCTATGTTAGCATCAGGGACAAAGTTGCACAAAATGTTCTTTACAGTGGTCAGGACCATGTCCTATTTCTTTTTGGTCATCTCTTTTAGCTGCCTTGTTGACATCTTGTTGATGTCTACCGCTGTATCGGTGACCTTACTCTTCTTGGCTTCCTTCTTCTCGGCAAATGACAACTTTCTCTTAGATGAGGAGCTTGGTATGTTGGCTTGTTCCTGTTGCCTTGGCTCTTTCTCCGATTGAACTTGCTCAGTGTGGACTGGAATTTCTTTCTCTAGTCCCTTATTCTCTTCAGCTTCTTGATGAGCTGTGTTTTCTTGTTGAACTTCTTCTTCCAGTAGAACTTGCTTTGCAAGTGGTTCTTCCTCGGTCTGAGCAACAACTTCCGATTGCTCTTCAACCTCTATATTCAGTTCCTGTTGATGTAGTGCATCTGGTTGCTTTGCAACTGTATGAAGTTCACCTATCGGTACTTCAGTTTCTACTTATTGGTCAACATTTATTTGTTCACTAGCTGTGAACTCTTCTGTTTGCACTTTTTCCTTTTCGGTAGAAGATTCTTCAATAGGTGTGAATCTGATCGGTGGTGCTTGCATTTGTTCAGTTTGATCCCGAGGACCTAGTTTTTCCAATGCACTAAAATCATTCCTTTTCTAGAAATCCTGGGTCTCTTCATAGACCTCTTTATCAAGTCCATTAATTATTTTGGCAACTCTGAGTCCGGGTTGCAAGTTCATTGATGCCTCTTCTAATAGGAGCTTTATGCGGTCTTCACTTGGCTTGGTCTAACTTAAGACAAGGTTTCTCTACTTGTTCTTGTATTTATTCCTAGACCAGCTGTCCATTTGGCTTGAAGCCTTGAATTTAATTCCGGTGGAAACTTTGACCTATAGTCCCTTGGAGTTCTATGATAGTCTAGAAATGTTTCCATTATTACTATAATGACTGCCTCTTTATCCTCTTCTAACACACTATACCACTTGGCAGCATTGTCTACTATTCCAAAGTCCATTACTTCATCAACTATATCATTGACTGTCATAGGTTTAGTGTTACCTTTGCTCGGAGAGATGAGAATGGTTGGTCTGGCAGGCTCGTTGCTCTTGTCATCAGTGATGTCCACTATTATTGGTGCTTCAGCTCCAAGCACTCCTTTCCCTTTACCGGTGTCCGGGACCGATGGAGCTATTGTCCTTTGAGTTGCTTCTTGTTCTGCTTGCTGTTGGGTCTAAAGAAGTTTGGTCCATATTACTACTTCACTATGTACTTTCTCAATTTCACCAATAAGAATGAGACCTATCCTTCTTTTTGTTGAGAAGGTTTGTTGATGAAGTTCGGCTTGTTCTGTGGCTTCTTCTAGAGTGAGGTGGTTCTGGACTCTAGAAGTGCTCATATCCTCAGCTCCTTTTCTCTATCCTCTGAAGCCTTCCACCGATCTTTAATAATTTGTAGAAGATCTTCAGGTAGAGTTGTGTGAAGTCCACTAGGATGAAGATTGAATTTTTGAAGACAGAACACTACAGCTTCTTCAATTTTTCTTCTGTCTTCATCATTGGCTAGTTGATATCTTCCTCTAACAGAACCTAAACCACCAGATTCTTTTAGTCTTGCCACAAATTCATCAATTGTGGGCTTTCTTCTTCTAATCAGAGGAACTGTTTCCTTGGTCTCTGTCTCTTCTCGATCTTCCTCTTGAGTACTGGGTACCAGTTCTACTTTCTTCTTTCAAGCCTTGGGCTGTTCTGTCGCCGGTTTCTTCTTTGGTGTGGGGGACCTTTTGGTGTAGACATTTTGGATCAGTGTCCTTTTAAGATTCTCTTGAATCTCGGTTAATGTACTGAACCAGTTTGCATGGAGATCCAAATTTGCATCATTTAGGGCATCAACATATGCCTTAGTAGTCTTGGCAGTGATCTCATACTCTAGCTCAGGAGCATATACTTCTCTTGGCTCCACTGCTTGAATGATGTAGTTATCGGTGGTAACCAGAAAGCATACATCATCCTTGTACAGGTCAACAATAGTTGACGACTCCCTCTCTCTTGCGTGCATTTTTAATTGAAATGCCTCAAAGTGTTCAGTCATCACACTTCCTAACTAGTATCCCAGTTTGTTGGCCATCTCACTTATATGTTGCATAACCGATCTATCTGTCTTCCATACAACCTTTCCGATTCTCGGGAAGAAGTTGGAGTAGTAGAAGTAGAGACATACCAGAAGGGTCCCGTACTTCATTGATTTCTTCCTCACGACTCTGAGCTTTTTCATATTTTCAAATATTTGGCTTTGGAGCATTGCACAGATGTCGTATTGGGCATTATCGTGCATTATCCTATGTGCGGCATGAATTGCTCCACTCGGTATGCTGTTTAAATTGCTTGACTGACAAACCTTGTAGCCAAGTACTGTAGACGCAAAACGGACTCCATCATCCTCAATGTCGTTCACAATCATAAGTTGACCATCAGGTCTTGACTTAGTTAATTTATTGACGACGACATTGGTGATTGTCCTTAGGGTTAGTGCTTCCCCTTGGTTGCTGTATCCGGTCACTCTATGCAGATCATCCTTGGTGATCGGATTGCATGCACCTCTAGTGCGCCAGAAATCTGGTTTGTGAAGACGACTGAGAACTAGTCGAATTAGGTCTTCTTGGAAGACGGTCGGGTAGCATGCTCCGTTGATAAGTCCAGATGATATTAGCTTGGTGTACTTTTTAGGAAGTCTCCCTTTTCACACAGTGATAGGTACTCTCCTTGAATATATGTTTCACCCAATTCTTCCTGTTTGGCGTGAATGAACGCCGTGACGTCTTCGGTTAGGAGGACTCCTTCTGGTACAGACGAGAGCGCACCAGCCATGTCGTTCTCTTTGTTATGAGTCGGCAATATGTTGTAGGTTGGCCTGTTTGCTTGATCTCCCTTGATCAACTTTACGATAGAGGATGATGATGCCATTGCGAATAGTTGATTAACAAACAAAAGCTTTGATCGGTCTAACAGATTGTCGCTCACGATGATCAAAGAGCAAGAATATTACTCATAAAAGTTCCTTAATCTCAATGAAAGCAAAGTAAAAATGATGAGTAATTCTTCCTCCTTTTATAGGGTTAGGTCATAATGGTAATTACCAAACGGTAACTATTTGTTAAATGACTATAGTAATAAATGCCTTACCTACCCTTTCTTTTCCGTTTTTGCCAACCGGTGATCCGACTTCCCTCCTTTTTTTTTCGGTTTGGCAAACCCCGATTGATCACTTCTTACCTGTCCGGTTGTTCTTGTAGACTAAGTGAGTCCGATTCTTACTAGTCTTACTGGGAATGGTAGTTGGTCTACCGATTCCCTCTAGGCCTTTACGGCTTAGTTTGCTGAAGAGATATCACCATCTACAAATGATGATCTTTTCTTTGTCTTCTCCTCAGTGGAGCCTTTTGATTCCTTTATGAACCAAAGTTGTCTGATTGTTTTCTCTGTCTTCTCTTCCTTGTTGATCTTCTCTACCGGTTTGGCCAATTCTTTCTTCTTATAGGATGACCGGTTCTTGCAATTTTTGGCTAAGTGTCCAACATTGTTGCAGTGATAGCAGACTATCCCGGTTGCCTTCCATGGCTTCACCCTTCTTGTTCGGGATGATTTGCTCCAAGAGTCATTGTGACTGTGCATTCCACAGTTTGTACAGTTGGCTGAGCTCCAGTTCTTGTTTTTCTTGGTGAATACCGGTTTTGGTGATCTAAATGTTATTGTCTTCGATTTGTATTCTTCAGCCTTGTGTCCAAACTTGTTGCATGCATAATAGTAGCCCTTGAAGCTTCCCTTGCTACCACTGGACATCGATGTGGGGCTGGACCAACATTCATTGGTCTTGTGGTCATATTTGCAACAATTCTTGCAGTAACTGTTGTTGGGCCTTACCGGTGCATTTCTGCAGTCATTTGTTTTATGACCCGGTTTCCCACAATGATTGCAAGATGCGTTAAAGGTCTTCTTACCTTTTTGTGCCAGCGGCTTCTTCTTTTCTTTTTTGTTAGTCTTGGTTCCAGAAGATTCACCATTCTCTTTGGTGACTTCACCGGTGAATCCAAGACGGATTTGATCTTTATGCTTTCTTTGAGCTTTAAGTTGCTCATCAAGCTTGACCGAGCTCTCATTGTATCTTCTCAAGGTTTCATTTCTTTCTTCAAGCTCTTTCATCTGCTTCTTCAGTTGATATAACTCCGGTGCCAGTCTTTTGCATGCCTCATCTTTGTCATGCCAGCCCTTCTGCATGTTGGCGTTTTCTTGGGTGACAATCTGCATGTTCTCTTGAAGTTGTAGAATGATAAGTTCATTCGCCCCTACAGCTTCCATTTCCCGGTCCCTTGCTTTCTTAGAGGTGGTTAAAGACTTGACTACTGTGTTCCTTTCATCTTCAACTTTTCTCTTTTTCTCAATCAGCTCAGTCATCCTCAGGGCATTGTCCTCTTGTTCCCTTTTAAGATTGGAGATCTGATCTGTCAGGATCTGATTCTTTTCCATGAGTTCAGATACTGCCTCCTCGGCTTCATCAGACCCACTTTGCCCAGAGAGTTCATCAATGGTTTCGTTGCTCTCGTTCAACTGTATAGCCAGTTCCTTTCTCTTGGCTAGAGATCTTCTCAATTTGCTCTCTAGAGAGGCTATAATGTCATTAGCTTCCTCTAGCTGTTTCTGATACTGGTATCCCTCCATGATCTTTTTCTCAAGTGGTTAAGCTTTATATAACATAGATCTAGGCTCTGATACCAAATGTTATTACTGACCGGTTACTGAGAGGGGGGGGGGGGGTGAATCAGGAAGAACTATTTTCTTCTGTAATTCAATTCTTGTTTTGTACTTCTTGATTTAAGCAAAGAAAAAAAACCAAACATTCATAACTGTAAAAGAAGTACACAGATCAACTCAAGATTTATACGTGGAAACCCTCGGTTAGAAGGGAAAAAACCATGGTGAGACAAAGCTCACAACTTAACTACTGCAGAATGAAGGCGCCCTGTTAGGAGCTTACAAAACACTAGTTAAGGTATTACCCGGTTAGGGGATTTTACAAAAGATCGGTTAAGAACTGAACCCTGTTAAGAGTTGCCTGGTTATAGGACTTTGAACATCAACAAAGATGTTACCTTGTTAGGGGATTTTACAACGAACCGATTAGGTCCACTCTGATAGAGGGATTTCAATTTGCTTTCACACCTAATAAAAGCAATGATCTTATGTGACACTGATTGTCTAATTGGATCATACCTGTTGATCTCTCTTAGTTTGCCTGGCTGTTGAATATTTTCTGCCTTTATGCCTTTCACCTCTGGTGATTGTGATTTTTACGCAGATGTCTCTTTACTGCTCTAACTCCTCAACAATTCTCAACAACCTTCAACAACACTGTTCTTGTGTCCTATGGCCTGTATTTATATAGGAGTTTACCGTAATGAAACCCTTAACTCATAGAACCACTAGGCTGTAAACTCAGCAATAAAACATGCAAGTAGCAAAAGGCTACGCGTTATTGTTAAGTTTTAGGATCGATTGCAAATGTAATGGCATTGTTGTATTGTCTATATTTTCCAAATGCATCGATCTCTTTGTACTTATACAAGACAATGATAATAAGAGACATGTCCTTTAAAGGGACATGTCTATTCATTAAATCTTTATTAATTAAGCATAGAATTATAATAAGATTAACTTTAAATATATATGTATATTAATATATAAATAATATCAATTATATATATATATATATATATATATATATATATATATATTAATATATATATGTAGTCAATTCTAATAATTAATAGTCACATTTATTTATCTGATCGATGCTACATACTTCAACACTCCCTCTTAGCTAGGTAAGATAAAAACCAAAAAAATGTTTTACAAAACATCAACTAAATAATATCAACAACTGTGATCTGAACATCACATGATGTATATCACAGTATGAGTAACGGTGATCTGTTTCAACATCTCATGATGTCTATCACCTTTAATAACAGTGATCTGTTTCAGCGTCACATGGCGACTATCACTTTCAATAATTGTGATCTGTTTCATCGTCACATGACGACTATCACGATTATCATGATCTATTTCAGCCATCGCATGGTCTATCATGATCTGTTTCAAGAATTCCTCTATCATGATCTGTTTCAAGAATTCCTCCATCATGATTTGTTTCAGCCATCACATGGTCTATCATGATTTGTTTCAAGAATACCTCTATCATGATCTGTTTCAGCCATCGCATGGTCTATCATGATAAGAGAAAGTTATTGTAAGATCGTCACCTTTCAATAACATAAAAAATACAAGTGATGATCATAGGAGGTCGTCACCTTCATATGATTTACACAGGGCCCAAAACATTCATTAAAAGATTTCATTAGTATAATAATCAAATAAATCAGATTTACCTCATAAGTGTTTCACCTTCAATAGTGAAACTCCCTCTCAATCAATACGGTCGAGATTATCACAAGTTGACTGAACCATCTCATTTATCTTCTCCCTTTGAAGCTCAAGTTCATCAACCTCTTAACCTCCTTTTAAATTCTTAGACTCCCTTTGAATGAAAATGTCTTTATGCTTTCCTCCTGAAGCTTTTAGTTTCAATTATTTCCTTTCCATAAGGTGAGCCCAATTCATCTGCTAATATTTCTCTATGTGTGTCCTCCACTACAACCTATTCGAACTGGCATCACTATCGAAGTTGATGAATATCTGTATTCACCTCCCTCGGTGACGTTCGTTCAATCTATCAACTTCTTTGTAGACCGAGACCGATCAACTTGGCTATCTTCTTGAATAAAACACTCTGCAATGACATCCTCCAAACATATCATTCTTACCACCTTTTATAATTGAATTGCTCTTCATGCATCGTACCTGCTTCGACTTGCCAACTCAATCATTGGACTACACACAGATCTGCATCCTTGTCGTGTATTCAACACGAAATGCTTTTTTTTTTTTACGTGCGTGCGACGGTGCTTAAGGTATGAATGCGAGGTGATCTTCTAAGGAGATTCATAATTTCTTATTCAACTCGACATTGCGATTGTCGAGATATTTCCATTGTCATTCTTTCAAGCTTGGGCATTCTCCCTCGAACCGTATACATTCTTGTCGGCAACCCAACTTTACATGGATGTATTATTATTATTATCACATGACCAAAAGTTACTTGGAACACTTTCTAGCTTCCGTCTGCGAGATGGGTGCTCTCGGATTCTCAACGGGACCAGACTCGATCACCTTCGACAGTTACATGCTCTCCATTCTCCTCTTATTATCAAAGAATAACTAACTGTTTTCTCAAGCCCGCTATTCGGGTCTCTCGCATAAACACACGAGAACAATCAATGATCAACTATTGCAAATGTGTTTGATCAATAAAAGAACACCGCCTTATGAAAATCGGTGTCTCATTTTTCCATTTCCATACTCCTTTTATGATTAATTTCTGGAACTGCGTTGTTTCTTTAAGACAGAGGACTTCCATTAATACATACGTTTTCTTCATATCTTTAGAATTTTCATGAAATTATCAAATTCTTCCATACATTTGCAAACCTTGCTCTGATACCATGTTAAGTTTTAGGATTGATTGCAAATGCAATGGCATTGTTGTATTGTCTATATTTTCCAAATGCATCGATCTCTTTGTACTTATACAAGACAATGATAAGAAGAGACATGTCCTTTAAAGGGACATGTCTATTCATTAATCTTTATTAATTAAGCATAGAATTATAATAAGATTAACTTTAAATATATATGTATATTAATATATAAATAATATCAATTATATATATATATATATATTAATATATATATGTAGTCAATTCTAATAATTAATAGTCACATTTATTTATCTGACTGATGCTACATACTTCAACAGTTATGATCTGGAGTTTACTTGTAAAACATCTGTAGAAATAAAGCTATCTTCAGTTAAAAAGCTAACTTCACTTCAAAGCGGTGGATGTCTTGTATAATCCGATTTTTAACTCAGACTATTCTGCAGAATCCAGCGCAGATCTTTAGACAGTTTAGACTGGTGTAACCTTTATTCTCGGTTCAACTTTGTATGAACTCTGAGACCGGTACTGTATACTTAGATCGGTTTACCGGTGTATTACCTTTTCTTTAAGTACTGGGTGCATACACTCGGTTTCTTGTCTACCGGTGTCGTCTAAGTAACGTGAGTGACCAATGACCTTTTACCGGTGCATGGTGTTTGTGAATTTACACTAATGACAATCTTAAATTGCTAACAAAAATGTTGTGGTGCAAACAATGGTTGATGTTTCCATTTGGACAGTAGTGGGGATAGTTCTTGTAGTGACATGAGGCATTGATTGCGAGATGAACTTGTCATAGTCACTAAGGGTAGAATAGCCTTCCACAAAAGGAATTGTGGGTGAAAACGGATGGGAATCATAAGAGAAAACACTGGCCAAGTTACCACGGGGCGTATTCTGAATAGATTCAGTGGCTTGACAAGAAGCAAGAGGTACCTCAAGAGGAGACAAAACTATAGAGAAAGAGTCAACATGAGCATCAATAGTGAAAATAGATGCATCCACAAGAATGAATACCTATGGAGTTTCAGTAGGGGTAGATCGTGCATTTGGTGCCATGGGAAGTACTTGTACTTGCTCTTCTTCCTCAAACTTCTCTTGAATTACCACTTGTTCTTTTCTTTTGCCCGAAGAATCCTCGTGAGTCTTCTCCTTTGATTTGATTTTCAATTTTATTGTGGTTCCAGAGGAGGCATTATCCTTAGTTCTTACATTTGATTTCCGGTGCACAGGTCCAATTGTATCATCATCTGACCCTGATTTGAATCTTCTCATCTTAATACTATTACAATTAAGCCAAGCATAGATATTAACCATGATGGATTGGAATCTGTTAGTTATGGAAATTTTTTCTTTTAATGACCATTGAATTGAGGGGAGGTCTTGAGTTGCAACCTTTGCTTCCTCATACTTTGGATCTAGTATGTCTCCATCTTCTTTCATTCCTTCTGGAATGTTAGAAAGATTCATATCAATGATTTGTTCCAGGGATAGTCTACAATAGTCCATCTTTCTGATGCCCTTATCTGTACCGAGATCTAGCTAGACATCTTCAATACGATGGACATGAGTGAAAGACCGCTTGATCTTGTCCTTCATGTCTCAATAGTCAAAATTACCTCTGATTTTAAACTTTTTGAGCTTAATCTCCCGCAGCTTAGTTTTTATAGCCTTTGCCTTTACAGTAGAAGTAAGTGAATTCTTGCCAATCACTAGGGGATGTTGGGTGGAGATTGCAAATTGGGGTCTATGTGCTGCAAATTGCTTGACATGCACATACATCAGTTGCCTTCCCAATTCCATCAGAACAATCTTGTAAGTTGGGTATCTTGGCAACATGTAGGGGTGATCATCAAAGCATCCAATTCTCATCTAAGTGAAAGTTGGGAATTGTAAGAACATGCACCCATACTCATTTACCTTTTTCCATGCTGCCTTTGAAACCCTTTTGTTTTCAAGTGTTCTGTCAAACAGGCACATGAAGTTTCCAAAGAAGGCATCTTGAAGTCCGCAGTAATGGTGTCTCCCTGTGGCCACGGGTAACTAACTGAAGTATTTCCATACCTGCAACCTACATCTGTCCCCATCATAGGAGAGTCCTGGGAATGCTTGAAAAGATGTAGTGATATACACAAGATATGAACTCATGTAAAATGTCTGAGTAGTAGATACCTTTGACAACTGTTCACACATTGAGTCACTAATTAACTCTGCCTTGAATATTTGTTGCTTCCCCTTTTTGACAATGACAATATACTGAAACATCCAAGGCTCAAAAACATTGGCTTTCTTTAATCCCCACATTCTGCCTAGCAGAGTGATCATGTCATTGATCTCTTCCTTGAACTCGGTTCTGTACAATGGTGCAGGCCATCGAGATGAAATCAATTGCCCTGGTTTGAGAAACCAAACAATATTGATTTCCCTTTTGCAATCATCTTCTCTCTTGTCGTAATAATCTAAAGCCTTCTCATGAGAAATGTTTGCATATACCATTGCAAAAGGAACATGAAATTTTTTGTCAATGGTCTTTGCATCTATCCTCATGATTATTTTACCCTTTGCATCCTTGATTGTTCGAGTCTCTTTGTCAAAGTGTGATGCGTATGCCATCATGAACTCAGGTTCCAGTACCGCTACATGAAAGGTTGAGAGCAGGTGCATATGGCTCTTGAGGAGTTTCTTCATTTCATGTGTTGGACTCATTACCTTTGTCCTTTGAATAAATTCAGCCATATCCACAAGCCCAACCTCTGTATCGTTGACTCATCAATGTTTGAGACCACTGAAGTAGGAATGACGATAGCCTGATACTTGTGGAACTTGAATTTCTTCCTTTTATCAAGCATAGTGGTTGGCTCATCTGATATTGAATGAGCACTTGTAGAACTGAGATGAAAAGATCAAAACAACGTAATGTCAGAAAGTGTTGACGTTAGTTCCATATCATTCCTCATTTACTTCATACTTCGATTTTGAAACTTGGTAGATCATGTGTGCAAACAAGGCTTTAAATAAGGCAAAATTGAAAAAGTTACTTTTTGTGGGCCATAGTTGTAATTCGGGGATTTTGGGGTGCACTGCAGGTGAAGGTGCAAGTGTAGTTCAACTTGTAAAAGTTTATGTAGCTGGACTAAAAACGTTCCTTTGATGGTGGATAACTAGTTTCTTTGATGGTGGATAACTAGTAGTTCGTGAAAGAGGGGGCTTGATAGCAAGGAGATCAAACTTAGCTTGTTGAGACCAACTTGGAGTAGTATCTTTTGATCCTCACCCTTCTTGTGCCGGACGTAATAGCTTAATCCCTCTAGTGTGAAGATTTAAAACAACCTGGAAAACAAACTTTACAGCAATAACAAAACACTAGACTTCAAACAAAAGCATGAGGCTTCTGAATGCGTTCGTGTCCCTAGCATAGCCACCAAAAATTGTTGGCTAAATATTTTGTAAGCAGTCATAAACACAGTGCTTACAAAATGGGATATTTAGACATAGTATGTGAGAAATAATTTCTCCTCTCAACTTAGGGGAGGCACCCTTCTTATTGCTGCTGAATCAACTAACACTTAACAAGAATTACAAACTAATCTAACATTTGGTGTTGCACGTATCACTTCCTCTTTCTTTAGGAAGGATTTTCACTGTCATAAATATGCACTCTTCAAACTTTATACCTTCGACGACTTCAATTTTAAGCACTAGTTGGAGCAATAATGCTGATAATCTTAAAATTAACCAAAATATTAATTGTTAAACATACCAGTAAACTATTAATTAAGGAATGTATATAAGCTCAAAGACTCATGTACTATCCTGCAATGATTTAAGGGATGAGGCAGCAATATGTTTAGCGCAAGACTTAATACATACAACTTCCTTTCTAATTTCTAATTCTACGGAGAATCACAACTCAAAGACCATGTATTCACTTCTACTTAACTCAAATTGTTAACTACAACACAAAGTTTGTACAAAATCAGATTTAAAGCTTATGTTTTCAACAAGAAGTTGAAATCAATGATTTGTGATTTGTATTGTAACAGAGTTGATCCTCTGATTTTGTATCTCATTTATTCATTTTGAAAGTTGGTGCTTCTTGTATTCTTGAAGTTGGTGCTTTAGGTGTAAAGGATTGGTCTTCCTTGAAATTGGTGTTTCAAAAACTTGGTGTTGGTGCTTCCCAGAGTTGTAGCTCTAAAAGATTTGTCCAAGAGGCTAATAAAGTTTCAGATTCAAAGTGGTTTTTACCTAAGGGGTTTTCCACTATAAATATTGTGTACTTTATTCTTTTTACATATCTTGTTCATATTTCATGTTATAATTGTAAAAATTGAAAAGGACAAGTTTTTTAAAGTAACCACTGATTCACCCCGCCCCCCTCTCAGTTGTGTTTGTATTCCAATACTTAGGATTGCATATGTAGCTCAACTTGCAATTGGTTAAAAATTCCCCGATTTCACTTGTATTTGGAATTTTAAAAAGGGTAAACTTGGGCATTGTCGGGGTTTTTGGATGCAATTGCATTTGATTGCATGTAACAAAACATGTCATTCGTGTAAAAATCCCCCATTTGAAAATGGTATGAGTAGAGGTTTTGGACGTGATTGCATGTTTGACTACATGTAACTAAACATGTAGTTGGTGTAAAAATCTTCGATTTGGAAATAATTGGAATGGAGATTTTAGGGGTAATTACACTTGGAGATTACATGCAATAGTACATGTATGGGTATTAAAAAGCCCGATTTGAAAACAAGGAAGGACTAAAACAAAATGCAATCGAGGATTTTGGGGCGCACTACATATTACATTACATGTAATAGGTACGAAAATCTCCGATTTTGCAAAGTGTGCAGGTATGCAAAATGGAATATTTAGGAAGTGCTGCACTTTGTATTTCATGTAGTGAAGATGGGAAGATCCGATTGATATAGATAGGGCCTTGATCCAAGATCATATTGGGAAGGAATTCACTTTTATTTTAACAAGAATTTCAAAACCTTACCAGGAATGCTTTGAACAAAAATGATTGTATTGGGAAAATCATAATTTTTGAATGCATAGATCACATTGTTTTCACATTGTAAATATTCTAATAATTTTGCAGAATACAAACCAAAAAGAAACCCTACACATGAAGCATCAATGTAGAAAGAAAAAGAATTGCAAACACCCAAATTTTAACAAAAGAATCCATAGAAACCCTAGGCATAACTCATTATGGAAGGAAAATGCAAAAAATGTCCATGGGAATTGCAGATACAACCATGTTTTTGTAGGAAACGTCATAAAAAACCCTAAATGAGGTTGTAAAATTTGTGAAAAACGACCATAAAGAGAAGATATAGTCACGTTTTTAATAAAAAACGATCATGATAGATAAAAACGTCCGTGATTATGTATAAAAATGACACATGGAAAGGTAAAAACAATCATAAAAATGGAGGACATACTTGGAATGAGCGCTCAGGAAAAAATGAGGAAAAACTTGAGTCTATGAGAAGGAAAATAAAACTTTGCTTGATGAAGACTCAAATTCCCATTTGCAAGAAGAGTTAGACTACTTTGGACATGCTTTGAATGAGGTTAAATTAATGGCGCTAGGATATAAATGGTGAATGAAGCTCAGCGTCCTTCCAATTAAAATGGCGGTTTGTGCAACTCATAGTTCCATTGCAAAAAATTCGGCGTTTCTTAGAGCTTGGCGGCTCAAAAGTTCCTTTGCAATGTTATAATAAAAGTTCGAAACCTTGAAATCATCGGGGGTTTTTTATGATATATGTTTTTAATATTTCATGTAGTCATTTTTGCGAAGACTTTGGAAATGTCCGCCTTGATATATATGCTGGGGCTTTTGAAGTATTTTGCATCACATATTACATGTACTATGCTAAAAAAGTTTTACTTTAAATATATTTCCGGATTTTAGATCAACATTGCACATATAATCGAATAGAAAAAGACATGCTATCGACCTCAAAAGGTCCAACTAAGAGGTAAGTCGGGAGTCTCAAAACACACTACACAGATTACAATATGCAATGGTTCGTTAATTACCCGACCATTGAAATCATCGGGGTTCTTTATATTATTTGCATTATATTTAATGAAATATAAAGTGCAATTTGTTGGAAGGAGAGAGCACTAAGGGGTGGGGGGTTGAATTAATGTTCTGTCAAATTTAACCTTTTTAACCCAATTCACAAACCACTTGATGCATAAACTAAAAAGTAAAGTGCTTGAACATAAAACAAATAAGCACACCACCATAACACATGGATTTTTATCGTGGAAACCCTGTTTAGGGTTAGGTCGGAAAACCACGATGGGGATGATACCCACAAGCCAATACTCTACAGAAATATTGTCTTACAATAAGTTAGGAATGTATTTGCATTCAGGCTCATTGCGTAGAGTTCACTACTCAATACGAAAAGGGCTACAACCCAATACAAAAAGGCTTACTGCCTTACAAGGATCATTACAATGATCTATAATGAATTGCCCAAAATAGCAATCCAACTATGCCTAATTACAGTTCCATGTAAACACAAAAATTAGATCTGAAACATATTATCTCTCACTGCCTTGTAAACCTGCTCTTCACAAATCAGAATATTAGATTTGCAAATCTTGCACAAAACTTGCACAACAGCAGCTTTTGCGCCACTAGCATGCATTCACAACAGTCAACATCTTCATAATCTAATTCTTCGATTTTATACTTTCACAGTCCATAATTTGATCTCATAATGTCAGCATAAAAACGTTCTTGGGGAAATGTAAACCGTTTTTTTCCCTTAAACGCCAAAAATAATATTGAAATCTCAATTCAAATCAAGATAATCATTGATATACCTTTAATCATGTCGGCTCAACTAATTTGAACATGCTTTGACCATCAAAAATGTTTTACCAACTAGCACAATAAGATTTTTCCACCATGTCGGCCTGTTGTAACTGTCAACCTTGAAAACTGATACTTAGAAGCATATAACTTCTACGCGCCATAAGATCTCACTACGAAACTTTGGGATTAGCAAGAATATACCTTAAATATGCTCTGCTTGGATCCGCACCCAAAAATATTAACTTGGGAGTCTTTGCTGATCCAAAAACTGACTGCGCATGCAAAATACTTTGTTCTTCATTCTGTACTTAACCAAAATCCCTTCTGACTTTCGGTGTGAGATCTTAATGAGTTGTGCACATGGAATTAGGGTCTAAACATCATCTTGTTGCCATCAATGACAACATTCATCCATAACTGTAGTGTCTCTTGCCATTTGCCAACAATCTCCCCCTTTGGCATTGATGGCAACACTTAGTGAAAAATGATAAAGTGTCAAAAACTGCATTATCTCCAAAAAGATTCTAACATAGCTCCCCCTAAGCTGTTACTATGGTCATATGTGCACATTTTTCACTTGCCTACACCCCCCCTTGGACATCAATGGTAAAGGGACCATCCGCCATGCCAAAATTTCACCCAAAAACTATATACTATACATATATATGCCGCATGTGTACATACAAAAACTTTGTACTTACATCAAGGAAAAGATGTTTGCACAAATGGTCTTCAATAGTTGCAGATCTTTATCCCATCCTTGCTTTAAATTGCACAACACTGTCATATGGCCATTGAATAAATATTCTTTCGCTTTTTCCTTTTGCAAGTTGACTGGGGCTGAAGAAACTAAAGCCTCTTGTGCCTCCTTTATTGCATTGAATAGTGTTTGAAGTTTGGGTGCCATCAAACTTCTCAACTCCTTTACCTTGCCAATGATTTTGCTCTTGTCCTCCAAACTCTCAATCTTGTCAAATGGAGGTAGAGCTTGACCTTTTGGGTCAGATGTGGAAGCTGTTAATATTTCAGACTTTGAAAAGAAAATACCAATCTATAGATGATCTTTTAGAACTAAGACTTAGGCCCTTTCGAAAATATAGATGAATAGAAGATAGATAATACCCAGTTTAGATGCTTGAAATCTGCTGAATGATTGTAAGAAGAAGCCTTCAATCCAATGCTATTATTCTGCTCCAATCGGCTCTTGCTGGGTCATATGACTGGCAAACCGACCCATAGGCCTAATTGAGCCATCTCTCCATTTCCCCTACTATTCTAAGGCGTCTGGGTCATATGACTGGCAAACCGACCCGGGTGGGAACTATAGGGCAAAGTCTGCTACAATTTGCTTTTTTAAGGTCTGCTATAATTCTACTACAATATATGAACTTAGGTCTGCTCTAAGTATGTATTTAGGTCTGCTACAGGTGTGAATTTAGGTCTGTTATTCTTCTTTCCAAAAGGCCAAGAAGCTGCTATAATGTTGAAACAATTATGCAATGATGATCTGAATTATAAATCTTCTGAAAGTGCGAAATAAGGCAGTCATGTTATGTTTTTGATGATGCCTAATTCGCACTCCTCGATCCCATATAAGTATGCTTCAAGAGAGGTGTCTCTTCAATATGATAAGGCAGTCGATTTGCATATGCAAGTCGGCTTTTATAATTATTGTTATTCAGCCGCTAACCTCAATAGATAGCTGACTATAATGCAGGTCGGCCATCATAGCAATTTCAACAATTCAATGTGCAAGTCGTCCCTCTTCTCAATCATAATGTGATATGTCATATAATAAGTAGCATACTTATTATTTATTTTAATCTTTGCCAAGTCCATAATATTAATAATCATTTACAATGTAATTTATCTTTGTCTCAAGGTCACAAATATTAACAGAAGCTGCTAATGGATCAAATGTTTGAGCAATTTGCTCCACCTTCTGCTCACACTCCTTAATCTGCCTATCAATTTCATCTACAAATTTTGTCACATGGAGTACTGATTTGTAGATAGTTCCTCCTTCATTCAGAGCAGCTTGAATGTTCTTGATGCTGGTTTCTAGCACTACTCTGTCATAGGCTATGGTAGTCTTTAGCTCATTGAACCTCCTCTCATCAATTTCTTTTCTCACTTTAAGATCAACAACCTTCTCAAAAGATTCAAACTGAGAGCTTACCACGCCAATTAAGCTTTTGAATTGGTTGGAGGGGCTGTCTGCTATGTTTCTAGCAGATGATGGTACCAACTTCTTGAATAGATTTGATGCTTGCATCATCAATTTTCTGTCCTCCAAATGGCTTCTCAACATTTCCTCTTTTGCTTGCACCTCAACAAACTGTGCAAACTTGAATTTTTGAATTGGGGAAAGAGTTGATAAGTCCATTGGTCCTTGGGGTAATTCAGAATCTAGCTCAATTGTGTCCAACCCCATAAACTCCTTAACTATTATGACAATGTCTCTTACCTGCAGAACTTTCTTGCCCTTATCCACAATTCCAATTTTGCTTTCAATCTCTGCATTTGGGCCTTCAGTAGACATAGGAAGCATTTGGTTTAGAGGATAAACTACCTCTACCTGTTCTGTCTATTGTGACTCCACTTCCTGCCTCATTTCAATGTCTTCTTCCTTTTCCTTCTCTGTTTCCTCTTTCTCTTCTCTCTTTGCTTCCTTCTCTTTTTCTGTTTCCTTCTCTTTCTCTGTCTCCTTTTCATTCTTTGTCTCTGCATCCTTCTCTTTCTCTGTCACCTTCTATTTTTTTGTATCTGCATCCTTCTCTTCTTGTTCTTGCCTTGTTCTGTCATCAGGGTTCTCCATTGCAGTATCAACTTGTTTTGCCTCATCTATCACTTCATCCTCTATTATATCATCAATTGCCTTGCTTCTTTTGTTTGTTTTGGCTCTTGTAGCATCATGGACTGTGTCGTTTCTTGCGGACTTGGGTGCGGGGGTTTTACCAGATGCCCATAAACTAGTTACTGCTCGAATAACCTCCTTAGTGATCTTAACTGGTTGAGGATAGGTTAACCACATGAATTCGCTGTGAATTCTATTCAGAACATATCTTATCCATTCATTTTCATCTATCAATAGAAATCTAGCAAATTGACTGAATTTCTCCTCCGCTAGGGTTTTGAATTCCGATTTCTGTTGGTAGTTAGAATCCGTTAGCTTCTCATTGAATAAACCCTTCAACTGATCTGTTCCTAGGTCTTCCATCAGAGAGTGAATGTATGCCCTAGTATCTTCGCAATGCAAAACCCCATATGGCACATTTGAAAACGCCCCCTTTGGATCTACTGCTAAGGTCTTGTAAGAATGTTTCTTAAACTTTTGGTGAGGCCTTTGCTTGATATCTACGATGGTAGGAGTCTCCATCTTTGAAAGTTGAAATTTGTTGAGTTACACGCAGAAAAATACCTTTTATGCAACTAGGGTTTGTGAGTTGGCCTTGAAATTGATTCGGTGTCGATGGAACTCACTAGTAGAGCTCCTCAATTTTGTTCTCTCGAGTGCAAAGTGACAAATTAGGCTCACAAATTTGCTTTTGTATTCCCCTTTGCCTAATATTTTGTTGTCATTAATGCTCCATGTACTAATTACTTTTCAAACACTCTGTTCACTGCTTGGGTCTCAGAAACCTTATTAACCCAATTCACAAACCACTTGATGCATAAATTGAAAAGTAAAGTGCATGAATATAAAACAAATAAGCACACCACCATAGCACATGCATTTTTATTATGGAAACCCTGTTAGGAGAAAAACCATGTTGGGGATGATACCCACAAGCCAATACTCTGCAACAATATTGTCTTACAATAAGTTAGGAATGCACTTGCATTTAGGCTCACTGCCTAGAGTTCACTACTCAATACAAAAAGGGCTACAACCCAATACAAAAAGGCTTACTGCCTTACAAGGACCACTTCAATGATCAATAGATAATGAATTACCCAAAATAGCAACCAACTATGCGTAATTACAGTTCAAATCTCAATTCAAATCAAGATAATCATTGATATATCTTTAGTCATGTCGGCTCAGCTGATTTGAACATGCTTTGACCGTCAAAAACGTTTTACTAACTTACGCAATAAGATTTTTCCACCATGTCGGCTTGTTCTAACTGTCAACCTTGAAAACTGACACTCAGAAGCATATAACTTCTATGCGCCATAAGATCTTACTATGAAACTTTGGGATTAACAAGAATATACCTTAAATATGCTCCCCCTAGATCCGCACCCAAAAATATTAACTTGGGAGTCTTTGCCGATCCAAAAACTAACTACGCATGTAGAATACTCTGTTCTTCACTCTGTACTTAACTAAAATCCCTTTGACTTTCCGTCTGAGATCCTAATGAGTTGTGCACATGGAGTTAGGGTCTAAACATCATCTTGTTGCCATCAACGACAACATTCATCCATAACTGCAGTGTCTCTTGCCATTTGCTAACACAATTAATAAAAATAAAGTCAGACTTAAATAAATACCTTGGGAATTTTAATAATATATTGACAATATATTATCAAAAACTTAACAAAAATAAAAGAAAATAAATTAAAGAAAAAATCAAAAATAAAATTTAATGACTAAAAACTATAAAGCAAAAACATTTAATAAAAACAAAAAGCTTTATTTACAAACATATTTACAAACGTACTTAGAGCATAAAACCATGTCGTTCTTAATCGAAATTACGATTAAATTTTTGTGTGGTTGTTAATTTCACTAACATGAAATTAATGACAACAGGGATAAGTCGAGGATACAAGAAAATGCTGAGGAAAAGACACAGTTTTCTCCAAAGTGATAGTTAGGGATGGGGCATAGGCAACTGGCTAGACAGGATTACAAAGCAAAGTAGGAGGTGAGTTGAACTTTCTTATCCACTTTTGATGAGAAGATAAGTACTATGTAACTTTTTATAAAAACCTGTTGATCTGTCCTTCATATCTTATTGAACAATTCAATATAAAATCTTCTGGAAACTAGGACGGGTATAGATAGAAAAGTACCTGCAGATAGTAAATGGCATTTCAATTCAATGAATATGGGTGTCAGAAAAATAAAATAATCAATGATGTTTATTCCAAATAGACATTCATGTGGGGAAAAGTGAGATTGATGATTTAGTGGCAGTCAAAAATGTTATAGTTTGGTTTTTTTCAACAATTTTCAAAGAGCACAAACATGTGGAGGCTGGTCAATGGGTGTAGAGTGGCATCCAATTTAAAGGTAAAAAAGGAAGAAAAAAAAAGTTTTTCTTTCATTGCGTGTAAATAACACCTAAGTTTTCTTGTATCTTCAATAGTGGCAATATTGGTCAGTGTGGTTCTTTTAAACATTTCTGATTCCAATGCTCTCATCTAAACATACAATCTTAGTCATAGGATTGTAACATGACTTGTAGCACAATTGTTTTTCCTCTGAACACAATGCCTTTAGTATCTTAGTTTAATGAGGCTCGGGATCCTTGTAGGCTAAGTTATTGATATGGGTGCGGATCCAGATGCGGATGCCAGAATCGGGTGCGCGGATGTGTGAATTTTTTTTTGGAGGGATGTGGATGCTTTTTGATGTGTGTGTGTATATATATATATAATGCAAAGAAATGCAAGAAATATACAAAATTAAATCATTCTTTTGCTTGGATATGGCTATAACCTCAGCCATTATCTCATTAAAAATTGTGGAAGCAAGGTGTGTTTTTTGCTTTTTAACGTCAATATTGACGTTTTTGTGCCTGGAGGCTTCCGGATGCGCTCTGGATGCATCCAGGAAGTGCATTCCATGGCTGTGGATGCCTTGTGGATGCGTTCCATGGGATGAGCGCATCCCATGGCTGTGGATGCCCTGTGGATGTGTTCCATGGGATGCGCTTCCTGGACGCATCCAGAGTGCATCCGGCTCCGCATCCAGGCCTCCAGGGAATGCATCGGTAACTGAGCTTGTAGGTTGAGAAAATTGTTCCTTCATTTTTGCTTGATTCGTGGTATTGAGTAGCACTAAACTACTAGTTACATACCAAATGCAGCTAATGACAGAACAGCTAGGCATTTAATCCAGCCAGTAGCAGGTACAGGTTGGATGTAGCTCTGATTTTATTAGAACAAATAAATGCATATGCGTAAATCTCCTCATGGCATATGCTCTGTCATGAGATTTGGCTTTGTAGAAGTGTAATGTTTAATTTCTTGTTTGAAGGTTTCTAGTTGGGTATTCAGTTATTAGCGATAAATTGTTTTGAAATTCTATTTCCTAATTCTTTTTGATCTTTACTGTGACAGAATATAGCAGAACTTCTTCATCTCAATGTTCCAATGGCAATGAAGGCAGCCTTTGATGGCATAAAAGATTCAATTGCCAAAACAAGAGACACTGCCATAGAAGACGTGGGATGTTTTGAGAAGGTTGAACTGTCAGTATTACTGTGTGACAATGGTTTCATTTGTGAATTGAACAAAGAGTGGCGTGGTATGGACTGTACTACTGATGTTCTTTCAATGTCGCAGCACATTCCTGGATGCCAACTTCCTGTTGTAAGGCCTTATCTTCGAGTATAGTGTCCTTGTATATGTGGTTATTTTGTTTTTTGAAGATCACTGATTATGGTATGTTATTGTGTGACAGCTAATGATGGGGGATATTGTCATCTCTGTAGATGCAGCTGCCAAGCAGGCTGTAGAAAGAGGCCACAGTCTTCTCGATGAGATACGGATCTTGATGGTAAGATTGTTTATACGCTTGATTATTAATATGCTGCTGGTTTCAGATGGTGACTATTCATTTTGAGTATCCTATAATTGCAATCTTTTCCTTATGTGTATTTATATCTTTTTTTTTATTGGAATTCTGGGACTAGGTTCATGGGATGCTACATCTTTTAGGATATAACAATGAAAGAAGCAAGGAGGCTCAAAAAGAGATGGAGAATGAGAAAGACACTATTCTGAAATGCCTGGGGTGGAAAGGGAAAGGCTTGATGCATAGTACTAATGAAAGTCTTGAAGACTGCAGGTTACCATGCAAGTCAGAAAAAGAAAATATCAGCTCATCAGTAATTGATGGTAATGATCTGGCAACTTTCTTGTCAGCATTTTTAGATTTTTTTTCTCAAGTTTTAATCAAGAATTGATGCGTACAAAATTACCAAGGGGATTGGCAGCTTGATGGTTGGGCAGATCAAGGTATTAAGATCGAGAAAAAAGAAGTCCTGCGATCTTCCAAGCCCAAATTTAAATATCTGCTCTGTGATATGGATGGTAAGATGCCTTTCTATCTTACATACGTTAATCTAGGCACTAGTTTATTCACCTATGTTTAAATAATTTTGATGAGAGCAAATAAGTTAAATACCCTGTTCCCCACTCCCCTCTGCCCCTTTAGTTAGTGATTGCAGTTAAGGATGTCTTTATCTTTTAGAAATAATGTCTAGTGTTTCTTGGAGCAGGCACATTATTGAATAGCAAAAGCTTAATAACTCCAGGGACAGCAGAAGCTCTTAGAGAGGCAAATTCAAGGGGAGTGAAAATTATTATTGCCACTGGCAAGGTGCACACACATGGGTTAAACTACAATACATCTCATGCACTTAGAATTCTTGTAGAAAAAATCTTTATGAATTCTGATGTATGTGTGGTCCATTATTACCTGCATGGGTGTTTTAAAGAACCTTTCTTTTTCAAACATATATTGCAGTTGTAAATATGCTTTCTCAGATTATTCAGGCATTCTACTTTTGTTTATTCGACAGACCCGTCCTGCGGCAATAAGTGCTCTACAATTGGTAGATTTAGCTGGGGAAGATGGTATTATTTCAAAAAGTTCCCCTGGGGTTTTCATACAGGTTGAGTACATTATCCAAGGAAATGTGTTTTTCCATTACTTCTTTCAATATGCGCACCTTAAAACAAATTTGAATTAAATAACAGGATACTGATATGTTAACTTGAATGTATAATATAGGAAGGAGACATTGTACCTGTGTTATTATTTTTGAATCCTATTTCTGTTTCTACATGTGTGTGCTATTTCTTACTTAATTTGATTAATCATTATACAACTAAAAAATCTGATTATAGAACTAAAAGGAATTTTACCGTTTCATAGCATGGTTGTTTTTGCCATTGTTGGAAGCTAGTGACTATCTAAATCAAGTAGTATATGAATTCCTAATGGGGCAAGTATTAGATCAGTTTGTATGTTGGAATTGACACTGAAAAAAATCCGTCAATTTCTTCTTAGCATGTTGCTTGAGTAGAAGTGGAAAGCCCTCTAATTCACTTTGGAAAATTTTGATGTCTTTGCTATGGACAGTAGTAGCATACACCAGTATGAAATTCAATAGAAAGCTATGTTGCACCAAGGATCAGTAATCGGTGTGTAGAAAAGTGGTAATTTGTTTTCTTGAAATAAAGTGGACTAAAAAATCCTGTGTCTGCTGAAAACTTGAGTAGACACCTGGTGGCCAGTGACATGAATAAGGGTATAGAAGAAAATGACGGTGTAAATAGAAAAGGAAACTTCAATAGGAGAAAACCAATAAATTCCTTTTTCTCCACACTTCTTTTGTAGTTTTATTGCTCTTTATGACATGCTGTTTTTCTTTTTATAATTTACGTATTAGGCTGGGATTTTATCATTTTTTGGTCTGATAATTTTATAACTTTTGTATGTTGGTTGTTGGGTTAGAATTGGGAGGAAAAAAGGAATTAAAATTGGTCAGATCTTCCTCAGAATTTTCTCAAGTTGCATTTAAGCTAATTTGACTGCAATGAAATTGTTCATTATTAGCATTTCTTTTATGGATTTTTTTTAATATACAATTTGACATTTGCGATGCTTTTTATATCTTATATCTTATTTTAACCCCCCATCCATATTAGTACTTATATCTTGGTAATGGTTCATGTTGTAATTAGAATTTTAGTTAATGACTATTCAGATTGATGCAACTTTCAGTGAGGAAGCATTGAGTTAAGGATGATGCAAAAACATTAATTGTGACCAGTTACCAAGCTCTCCTAATATAATATTTGACCATTACTGTTAGTATGACCTATTCATCTTTGCCACTCTTCATCTTTTTATTCTATCTACTGTTATATGTTGGCTGTCTACTCCATTTTTTATATTTCTTATCCTTCAATACTTGTGAATTCGTACTTGTTTTTTCCTCTCATATTTTGAAAACAAAAGAAAGTTATTTGTGATGTCCTCTTACTAATTTGCCCTAGAATCACAATTGCAACAAATTAGGGTTATGGTTACATCTTACCAAGTAGATATTCCTTTAAATATTGCCAACTTGTGGAATTTGGGCTGAAGCTGTAAGGGGGTTTCTCAGTCCTATAAATGCCCTCTTGGTCTCCTCACATGATGCAAGTGCTCTCTTGGCATCCTTACACGATGTAAGTGCCCTCTTGGGCTCCTTACATGATGTAAGTGCTCTCTTGGCCTCCTTACATGATGTAAGTGTTGAATACTTCCAAATGTTGGGGGGAGGGGGGTGGTGAATCAACATTATTAAAACTTAACCATTCATTCCAATTAATATGTGCAGAAATAAATAATTGAAACAAAAAGACCAACACACAAGGACAACAAGATTTTTTTTGTGGAAAATCTATTGTGGGAAAAACCACGGTGAGGACTATCTCACTATATGAAAAACTGAATACATTATTTTAGGTTATATTAAAAACTTTTGTTATATTATTTTATCAATATTTAAAAAACTATTTATATTAAGAAACATAAGAATGGCTTAAAAAAAAACATAAAATAACATGGATAAGATGCATCATCAAAATTATCATGTCCCATGCTTGCACTTTGTGTACCATCCATGGTAAAATATTTATCACTAATTTCTTCATGTCTATAGGCTTCAATATTTTAAGAAAGAAGAGATATATCACTGCTGTCCATGATCAGAAAATTAGGATTGATTTCATCCTTTTTGTTCTTGCCTTTGAAATCTTCCATGGTATGATGAACAAAATCAGAACATTTGGGGCTGAGGTCCACAATATACACCTCATATTTATCACCCACAACTTGAGTGCCAACACAGAAAGACTCAATACAATCTTTCTCATGTGAAAGAGATGCTACCTTGTGATGATGTAGAGAAATATGACTGCTGTTGTAAAAGTCAGAATTGTTGTCATACATTTGTGTCATGTCTTCAACCTTTACATGCACCTCTTCATTTAAAACTTTTATGGCCAATACTTGCACTTCGAGTTTTAACACTTTCAGACTCCTCTTCATTAGTTATTCCATGTGTAAAGGCTTCAAACTCATGAGAATGGGAAGGTAAATTATTCCTGTCCCAAATCAGAATTTTGGGCTCCTCTATCATTTCTTTGGATTCATCAAACATCACCAAATTTTGACTTGTCACATGTCTTTCCCAAGTGATTAGAGGTGGTAGAGTCTCAAATAAATCTTCTTCAAATGACGTCACAAGGCTGCAAGGTATTTCCTTGTGAAGCTCTTCAATCCTTTCATCAACATATTGGATCTCTTTAATATGTAAAATGTTGGAATAATGATGCTCCATTTCCTTCTGTGAAGAGCCCAGCTGGCTCTCATTTACAAATTAACCCTTTCCTCAGATTTAATCGCACTTCTAATTCTCTTTCAGATTGTAGAGAAAATTAATGAATATCAAATATGAGTTTTAATGATACTTTTCAGATTTTTCACCAATTATTAAAATAATATCAGTCATTAAAACATCACTGATTTGCTTACAAGAGATCATAATTTGAACATATAACAATTAATTTTCCCAAATTACAAACATTTGCAATAATAATCTGACACCTGGCAATTCATGTACGCTTGCAGCTTGTAATATTCTTCTAGGGAAAAACGACACTGCCCAAGATAAATGAAAGCCGCCACCTAGGAGTACTTGCAGCTGCCTTAATGAACACGTGCCTGGCTGAAGCCAAACACAGGTCTTTATTATGTTGAAACGGCTCCCTTTATGGAGTCACGTGGCCTGTAGATGTGGAGACGTGGCCTCCTAAGCCTCACGCAGCTTGCTAAGATACCAAACAACACTTGCGTATTGAATGCTATTACCTTGCATCAATCCGCAATGTCTTTCTAATGAATTGCAGCCAAGAGACAATTCACAGTTGCTTGATAATCGAAGATTCAGACACCAATTTCGCTTTTAATTGCCAGCAAGAAATCACAACCGATTTCCCAATCAAATTCTAGATCATCAGCAAGAAGACAAATCGAACCCTAGGAGAATAAATCGATTTGCCTGCAGATTAAAACTTTTCACAAATCCAGTATACATCAGCACTGAATTATGATTCAAAAACAGAATGAGCTCTCTCCTGGAAGAAGACCAAGCTCAACAGATGTTGCAAAACTCTCTCCAAAAGCTGAAGACCAAGCTCAAACCCTAGCTTTTCCAAGCCAAGCAGAATTTTCTCACAAACAAAATTGTCAAATCATCAATGAGTGAATGAAAGTGCTTTTTCGAATTGAATATATAGCTTTTTTGAAAAAGCTTCAATTTCACTTTTTTAACTTAAAAGGCTTTTTAATCATAACTTCATTTTATAACATTAAGTTATAAAGTAATAAAGTTATTAAATTAAAATAATTTAATTTAATAACGATAACTTTAAAAATTAAAAGCCACTGAACCCCACTGACTGCGCACACACATTTCTGACATTAGAGCCTCAAACTTCAATTGCCCTGCCAGAAATAACCAACTGCCACAAATAGCCAACTGTCAAAAATAGACTTACTATAAATAGTAAGTCTCTCAAATTGGAGATTCCCTGAAACTCGATCCTGAAACATCTGACACTTCGTGCAGACACCTTGCTAATCCTAGCCATACCCAAAATACCACTTACTAAAAATATTAAGTTGACCAAATTGACCCGAACGAAGAGCAGACCTGGTAGTCTGAACCTCCAGAATGGAATCCCAACACTGGCTCCGCCAACTGACCCCCTCTGATTGCCTGATTAGCTTGCGAGGGTCGCCAAACCAAGCTAATCCCAAAAGTCTGAAAAACGAGGACATTACAGTCCTCCCTTTCCAAGATTGCTTGTCCTCAAGCAATCAAGAAAAACAAACAACATTACAATCCACCCGGATCCCAAGGATGGTCATGAGTAATGTCCCGATCAACCTCATACTCCTGTGAAGAAGCCAACAACATCAACAGTACCAACATCAGTAACTGGAAATCTGCACTCAACACCCGAACTGATGATGCTGCAATAGGATCACCTCGTGGGAGAAACTCAACCGAGAGTAACTCACACGGGAGTAACTCAACCAATAGACTGGACTTACTCCCAGTCTTCGAACTAACCAAATCATCATACCAGTCATGAAAAGAATGCACTGAAGAACCGTGTGACTGATAGATATCCTGAACGTGAGGATCGAATGTAAAGCTATAAGCACTCCTCACCGTGTACACCTCGGTAAACTGTCCAGCTAGGCCCGGCTGGCCTCCTGTGTAATGTACCTGATGATCAGGTGTACAAATCGAATCCCAAACGTCATCAACACCATGATCGTACAACTCCTGTAAGGGATCATCACTAATCTCAAACAGTGGATTGTCATAAGTCGTGACGACATCCACATCAAATAAAGGGTTCACAAAATGAACAACACCCATCTGCTGATTTGAGCCATAAAACAGTGAACTCTGAGAGACATGATGTGTTATCTGTTCAAGCTATATGGGCTTATGTCTCCATGTATCGACACTATCTACTGCACAGAAAGACATAGTGCGTAGACTCCCCTCAACAATGCCCGACAACATATACTCTCTACCCTGGTACTCAAATCTGATCTGCATCGGGCTCACACTAAGGCAGAACTCTTTAATCTCTTGTATCCACTGCATCCCTAAAACTACATCCAACTCCCCCAAATCAAACACATAGAAATCAGCTATCAACTCGTAATCACCAAAAAATAAAGAGAGATCTCAGATGCGCCTGGTACAGGTAAAATTGTAGCCATCAGCTACCTTGACTCCAAACCCTGCAAACTCCTCTACCTGAAGCCCACACTGACTAACAAGTCGCTCATGAATAAAGTTGTGTGTGGCTCCAGTATCCGACATAGCAACATAGGGTTGTCCTTCCACTGATCCCTTTAGTCTGAAAGTAGAGGGAAGTGGCACAGAGCTAGACAACACAATCGAAGATAGTTTGGCGTTAGGACCAAACTTTGGAGTAACTCTCTGCTCCTCCTTTGTATCAAAACCAACAGCTTGATGAGAAGACTCAGCCTCACTCTCACCAGAATAAACCCACAGAGCGATTCGCCCTACCCTTGGGCCTCATAGTACAAGTATGCTCTCTATCGTAAGGCTCTTTGCACCAATAGCAAAGCTGCCTCCTCCTCAAATCCTCACGAGTGGCATCATCAAGTCTACCTGTAGGCCTCTTTCTGTCAACAATTGGTGGAGGTACCTCATCTACAGGAGGAATAGTAGGACTAGGAGTAGACTTGCCCCGTGAAACAGAAGGCTCAAGATTCCTTGCCTTCTTCATAGCATCTCGCAAGGTAGGTGGATCCAAGGACTTGATCCATCCTCTATACGGCTCTGACGAACCCTCTATGAAAAGCATGACTATTGTCCTCTCGGAGATGTCATATACCATAACTGATAGGCGTTGAAACTCACTGATGAAGGCCTCAAGACCACCTGTCTGTCTCAGCTGAGCTAACTCTTTGAAGTAAGTCTTAGGATCTTTCTTGTCAAACCGCTCTGTCAGTCTATCTACGAACTTCTGGTACTGCACAATATGATCATGATGCGGAGACACTAACCCATGATACCACCAATCATGAGCAACCCCAACCAAATGAAGCACGACAAATCGAATAGCGTCCTCCTCAGACATCGGACAAAGTGAAAGATAAGTATCCATCTTGTGGACCCATGCTCTGGCTGTAGTCTTCCCACTTCCATCGAAGTGGTCTAATGTCAACTTGCTGGTTGCCTGCTTGAGTTCATTCTGCCTAGGTCTCTGCCTCGTGTCAGGAGCTGGCCTGCCTCTGGAATGCTCACGCTTCTTCGTCAAATATCTATCAAAATTTAAATTTCTTTTTAGTGCCTCAGGAAGAGCATCCCACTCTACAAAATGTGCCACCATGTCATCGACAAATGGTGCTGGCTCTGACTCCACACTAACTGCATTTAGCTTTGGCCTCAAGAAAGTCAGACAATGAGGCCTGTCATAAGTACCAATATGGTCGGCTCTATCATCTCGCTTGACATCAACTTGCCTGTCATCAGCTCGTAACCTGTGTGAGCTGATTGAAACACTCCGCGCACCTCTGTCTCTAGCACCTGGTAATGCAATGCGCTGTAAAGTGTCTGAAAGCTGTTGCAATACATTTGCAACATGATGCTGTCCATCTGCAATATTCCTGAAGGCATCTCTGGCCTCCCTGTCAATATCATTCCCAATATTATTCCGGTTCTTGTCTCCTACCTGTTCAATCAGTGGGCCCTTTTCATTACCTTCAGGAGGTGGTGAATTTCTACCCCTGCGGGTATAGTGCACTCCTGGTACAAATCTATCTGCCATTGCTAAATCCTCATACCCTTCAGGATGGCAAGATCAATGCTCTGATACCACTGTGAAGAGCCTAGCTGGCTCTCATTTACAAATTAACCCTTTCCTCAAATTTAATCGCACTTCTAATTATCTTTCAGAATGTAGAGAAAATTAATGAATATCAAATGAGTTTTAATGATACTTTTCAGATTTTTCACCAATTATTAAAAAAATATCAGTCATTAAAACATCACCGCTTTGCTTACAAGAGATCATAATTTGAACATATAACATTTAAATTTCCCAAATTACAAACATTTGCAATAATAATTTGGCACCTAGCAATTCATGTACGCTTGTAGCTTGTAATATTCTTCTAGGGAAAAATGACACAGCCCAAGATAAATTATAGCCGCCACCTGGGAGTACTCGCAGCTGCCTTAATGAACATGTGCCTGGTTGAAGCCAAACGCAGGTCTTTATTATGTTGAAACGGCTCCATTTATGGAGTCACGTGACCTATAGATGTGGTGACGTGGCCTATAGATGTGCAGACGTGGTCTATAGATGTGGAGACGTGGCCTCCTAAGCCTCACACAGCTTGCTAAGATACCAAACAGCACTTGCATATTGAATGCTATTACCTTGCATCAATTCGCAATGTCTTTCTAATGAATCGCAGCCAAGAGACAATTCACAGTTGCTTGATAATCGAAGATTCAGACACCAATTTCGCTTTTAATTGCCAGCAAGAAATCACAACCGATTTCCCAATCAAATTCTAGATCATCAGCAAGAAGACAAATCGAACCCTAGGAGAATAAATCGATTTGCCTGCAGATTAAAACTTTTCACAAATCCAGTATACATCAGCACTGAATTATGATTCAGAAACAGAATGAGCTCTCTCCTGGAAGAAGACCAAGCTCAACAGATGTTGCAAAACTCTCTCCAAAAGCTGAAGACCAAGCTCAAACCCTAGCTTTTCCAAGCCAAGCAGAATTTTCTCACAAACAAAATTGTCAAATCATCAATGAGTGAATGAAAGTGCTTTTTCGAATTGAATATATAGCTTTTTTGGAAAAAGCTTCAATTTCACTTTTTTAACTTAAAAGGCTTTTTAATCATAACTTCATTTTATAACATTAAGTTATAAAGTTATTAAATTAAAATAATTTAATTTAATAACGATAACTTTAAAAATTAAAAGCCACTGAACCCCACTGACTGCGCACACACATTTCTGACATTAGAGCCTCAAACTTCAATTGCCCTGCCAGAAATAACCAACTGCCACAAATAGCCAACTGCCACAAATAGACTTACTATAAATAGTAAGTCTCTCAAACTGGAGATTCCCTGAAACTCGATCTTGAAACATCTGACACTCCGTGCAGACACCTTGCTAATCCTAGCCATACCCAAAATACCACTTACTAAAAATATTAAGTTGACCAAATTGACCCGAAAGAAGAGCAGACCTGGTAGTCTGAACCTCTAGAATGGAATCCCAACACCGGCTCCGCCAACTGACCCCCTCTGATCGCCTGATTAGCTTGCGAGGGTTGCCAAACCAAGCTAATCCCAAAAGTCTAAAAAACGGGGGCATTACACCTTCCTAAGTAACTCACCAATCCCTTCTAGTATTGTTTTGATGGCCATCTCCCTTGTATCAACTTCTCGTTCCATGGTTATAGCTGTAGTAGATATCTGATTTTCTGTTTTGTATAGAGAGAAATGAGTCATACTCAGCTGGGAGCGAAAATGATCAACCTCTTTTTCCTTGCCTTTCGCAAACTTGATAGAAAGATCCTTATCCATTAACAAGTGCAAGTAATCCGATTTCATCTTTTCAAATGCTTCTTTGATTGTGCACAATTGAATACTTGTGATTCCTCTTGCAACACTTTTTTGCCTCCCTTGAGTTTGTGTTTTCCAAGTAAGATCTATGTATTTATCAGAATCATTGCCTTTGTTAATACTTGCACAATCTTCTCCTTTGTGACCATTAATTCGTCCTTCAAATCTTACAATGCTAAAGGCTTTTGTTCAAATTCATCTAAGGAGAAAGGGTTGTCACACATTGAGTTTTTTGATTTGTTCTCAACTGTAGTAACATTTTCACCATCATGCTTAATTGTCTCTGTAGATGATGTTATGCACTCTTCATGTAGAAATAATGGAACAACATCATGATTGATGGTCCCAACTGGTGCTGAGAAGGGAGGGGTGAATCAACACATACTAAAACTCCACAATAAATCTGATATAGTGTATCTATAACTGTAAGCATAACAGATTTTAGAATAGTAATAGCAATCACACAAACAACAATAAACAACACTAGATTTATCACATGGAAACCTAATTTGGGAAAAACCACGGTGTGAGGAAACCTCACAAATTCTGCACTCTTTTGAAGTGTGCCCTATTAGGAACCTTCCTTGTTAAAGGATTACAAGTGCACTATTAGATGTGACCTGGTTAAGGGATTTGATACAATAAGGCCTGTTAGAGCCTGCCTGGTAAGAGTAACACCTAATCAGATGTCACCCGGTTAAGAGATTTAATACAAGGGACCTGTTAATGTCCGCCCAAAATACTGAGATTTTCTATTGCAATTATTAGAGAGCAATAGGAGGTTTTGATCTTTTGATGATGGCTTTGCTTAGCATGATAAGATTGCTATTATTCTCAATTGAGAATCATCATCGGTCACTGCAGGTGTGTTCTCCTTCACTGTTGTGCTTCTCTGCACACTCTACTTTCTTCTCCTCTCTTTTCCTTAGCTTCTTCAGCATACAGGTTCACTCTTTACTCTAGCAGAATAAGGGCAAACTATATTCTTGTCAGGCAGAGGAATATATAGACTTCTTGCCCTAATTTATTTTTACATGCATGACCTGTTTAAAGATCACCTTCGGATCCATCACCCAGTGGAGTATTAGTTCATTGAGGAAACATCCGATGCATGCTATGCTTTGTCTGCTTTATGAAAGAAAACAACAGATGCGTGTCAAAAGCTTTTCTTCAGAAGAGATATCTACATGTTTTAATGCCACAAACTTCGACATAAAAATGTTCAATCGCGCCTTGTACCGATCGTCTTCATAACTCAAAGTCTTCCGGATTTTGTGTAGTAAATCCCAATCAAAGAGTTAGATAACTGTTTGTTGACTATGACTTTCCCTGGTTCATCAATCATGATGAAGTCTTCACTTGATCGGTAAAGATCCTTAGGTTGTGAACAAGTAAGAGCTTTAACCTGTCACCTTCCCTTTCTCTGGCTGTACCGGTGGCATCCTTTCCTCGGTTCCTATTACTGGTTACCGGTTGCATCTTCCTTGGTCACTGTCTGAACTGGTATTAGTTAGAGCTTTATTATAGTCTCTTCTTTCTGGCACAGTGTCATTGGTTGCCAAACTAGTCTCTCCTCGCCTTGCTATAGTTAGCTGTGTCTGTCCTCCACAGATCGAACACTGGTGTCCTTAGTCATAAATGACAACACCTTTTTGCCAATCAATGACAATACGTCTTTTACCATGTACTGGTTGCATCCTTACCGGTTAAATAAAACAGTTATGCCAACAATGATCATACATGGTTTCATCAAATGATTTTTTCTCTTCACTAGTTTTATCAATAATAATCTGTAGGTCACCAATTAAGAGTTTAGTATACCCCTCACCTGTGGCAGTTGATTCCTCCTCTATAATATCAACCATAGCTGATTATAAGCCTTATCTTTTTTGCTTTTAGCATGCCCAATTTTAGATGTATACAAAGTTGTTGTAGTAGCTTGCTCCTCATGAGTCAAGGCACCATTCACATCTGTATCTTTGTCCTCATCCTACTTGGCTGCAATAAAGCTTTCTCCTTAATTAACACCACAATTATTGTCAGGTGTCCAAGCCTTTTGGCATGTGAAACAAATCTTCTCTCTGCTCATTTGGTTCTAGCTCTTTTTTAGAGATCTTGAAGTCTGCAAACCCGATAAAGTTAGCTCCTCTCTTTTGTCATTAGGTCCTTGAACTTTTCAATTTTATGCCCAACCAATATTTTGGAGAACTTATAAGCAATAGGTGATATAGCTGCTCCTTCCTCCAAATGGCCAACAAGTCTGATTGCAACCACTTGCAAATATCATCATCTTCATCTAAGATTAAGGACATAATAGTTTGCATACAAACCCTCACATTGTCTGGATGATGTTTTCTAATTTTGTTGAAGAGGCATTGAAACAATTGAAGATTTAAATCATTACATTTGAGATCAATCATAATGGCAAATGATTTGGCTCTTGACATCATTTCTAAAATCTTAGCTCTCTTACCAAAGGTGGGGCCTTTGATATCATGTAACCCATGAAAGCTCTTCACAATCAGCTGTAAAACCTTTCTTAGTACATCATCATTATAGGGTGCCACAGGAGCTGATATTTGTTTAATCTCATTGAGACATGAAGCAACTGCAAGTCTAACAACTTTATGTGTATTTTTCCTGTAAACTTGTGCTGGACCAAAGCAAGCATTGAGGTCTGCAAAGCCCGATTTAGAAGCCTCCAATCTGATTGGTCTACTTTAGACAAATATGAGTTTAATTCCTCCAACCTAGAGAGAACACCATTAGGAAATTTCATGGACTCCAATTGTAATCCAATTAAAAAGAGCCAATTTCCTACTTTTCTTTTTGCAAGTCCCTTAGTTGATCACTATTAAATGTATCATTGAATTCTTTTGAAAAAAAGATCACTTTTCTGATGTGCCCTTGTCGTCATTTTGTTTTCTGAGATAAACTATGTGAATTTCACAAAATCTGATGTACACTTAAACTAAACTCCACAATTTGGCAGGATGATTTGCACTCTGATATCACTGTAAGAACTCTTGCCAATTCTAACTTGAATTTTTCAATATTGGATGTTTGACATTTCGTTAAACACTTAGCATGCTAACTGTCTGAAATGTGACTTACAAGTTTTGGGATTGCGTTTGGTATTTGTTTTCGATGCCAAATCATAGATACATTTATATAAATTATAAATGATAAACTATAACATGGGAAACAAATGATAAAGGAACACATCATAAATTTATGATTTCTCCTTGAATAACAATGGAAAATACAATGATATTAGATCTGATATAGTTCTGGTATAACTACAACAGCGAACTAGTTTCTTCAAATACAAGGGTTATAATTAATCAAAATGATTACACACATACCCAGATGCATAAATATTAAATAGAAGCCCAATATGAAGTGGAAAGCATGGCTGCATCAAATGGTGATCAAATATGAAGTGGCTGACTGGTATAGGCCTCAAATGACCCCTGAAATTCTGATGTATAAAGTTGACCTCCAAGCCCTAGCCGAACAATGCCAAACACTCAAAATATGCCAAATCCTTCTGCCAAAATTCATATAAAATAATCCAGCAATGATAAAAATATGATTCCACCTCTAGTGGCTTCCAAAAATCAACCCAAATCTGTTAAATTTAAGTAATCAGATCTAATCTAGAGCATAACAGTAAATTAAAGCAAATCAGAATAAGACACAACACAATTTTAGCCTGGGAAACCTCTAGGAGGAAAAACCCAGCATTTAAATTCAATTGATTATTGCTTCCCCAATTCATTTACAACAATATCGCCGAGAATTTGCTGAGGATCCCCGATCCACGAAGCAAATTAACCATGAAGAATAGATACGCAATAACTATCCAGATTTAACTTCACAATAGGATCTCTGATTTGTGGATGAAGTCCAGATGTAAATGTGAACTGGATCTTCAAGATGTGCTCACCATGGATCAGACAATTGCTGTAAATTTGGGGGCAGATTTACTTGAGTTCACTGTCTAGGATTATTGGACTTCAATACATCAATCGCTGTCGAAATGATCACTGATCTTTAATTGAAAGTAAATCACCAATCTCTGATCGCAGTCAAGATGTAAATTTCAGATAACCAGATCACCAATCTTCAATGTATAAATCACAGTCAAGATTCATATAAACACTTATCTTCAACAGATCCAGATCGCTGTTATGATCTTATTTTCTGCTGTGGAAACTAGGTCAATGATGCCCGCATATGTTATATTTTTGAATGCCAACTGAAAATCTCCATATATATGAGGGAGAAGAAAATATTAATTTTGCACGGCAAGGTCGGCCACAAAGGCCAACCTTAAATCTTCAATCTTTTGGTGCCATAAATAACTTCCATAGATGTTTGGAATTAGAGAGAAAGGGCCCAGCCCTTATTTAATATAAGTTAATTAAATTAAACATATTAATATCCGAACTAGCTATTAAAATTAACAAAATCAAGTCGCCCTATAAACCCGTCAAAACACCATGAAAATAATGCCAAATTGATGACATAGATGTGCCATGATCAAATTTGCAATTATAGTCAACTTCTATTAACACCCGAAACCCTATTTGCCAGCAGAATGTGGAAACTTGCAATAAATAAACCCTCTACTTGGCTGCTCCAACTCAAATCTGCAACAATATGCTCAATAAGAAACCCTGGATGGATTCTTCTCTCAAGGTGGAGGTGAGTTTTCGTCCAACCCATAAATTTTTGAAGGTTCAACTTCTATTAACACCCGAAACCCTAGTTGTCAGTAGAATGTGGAAACTTGCAATAAATAAACCCTCTACTTGGCTGCTCCAACTCAAATCTGCAACAATATGCTCAATAAGAAACCGTGGATGGATTCTTCTGTCAAGGTGGAGGTGAGTTTTCGTCCAACCCATGAGTTTTTGAAGGTTTCCGTCGTCAGAATGGCTGTCCCTATCAAGACAAGCTGAAAATATAGAAATTTTAAGTATCAAAAATCAACCTCCCCAAAATGTGAGCCCCAATCCCCCTTTTATAGCTTTTAGCTTTTTTTTTTTGGAAAAACACCTTTTTCGCTTTTTCCCTATTTTTTGTGAATGCTTTTTACCCCATTTTTTCAAGACTGGTTTTTCACTATTTTTTGTGAATGTTTTTCCTGCTATTTTTTCGTGAATGTTTTTTTTGCTATTTTTCCGTGAATGCTTTGTTGTGTTTTTTGTCATTCGATTTAGTTCAAGTGTCCTTTGTGAGAGACACCTGTTCTGTTGAGAACAATCTGAATCAAGTTGTCTTCTCAGCATGTGCGTTTTTATCCTTATTCGCTTTTGAGAACATTCTTTTCCTCTGCTCCTTTATACTGAGACTTTTTGACACTTGTCCAACACTGCGGTTTTACCTGTATCATCTCTAAACCCGTTTTTGGAAGACAATGATTATTAGAGGGAAGCCGTTTTTTGTTCTTCTACTTTTCGTGGTGCTCGCAACAGAGCCTTGAAAGGCATCTCACACGCGCATGTCTTTGCTTGATACGGGTCATAGCCAACTTAACTAAGAATCACTCAAATCTCTTTAGCCACGATGATTGGATGTCTTGCTGAAGCGTTACGTATGGAGGCAGAGTAACCGTTGTAGGAAGCTCTTTGGTTTATTCAACTGGTCACACGCATTCAAGAGACAGTGCTCTCTTTTGTTTTGAAAAATACGCATGCTCACAGATATGGACAAAATCGATTAAAATCAATGATAAAAAAAAAGGGTGAAGGCAGGGCTAAAGACAATCCTGTGCGAATACGAAGACACAGGAGACTTAAAAACATGTTTCAAAAAGGATTATAATTTGAGTAACAAAACGGGTTGCAGACTGAGACGTCAGAACCAGAAGTGTGTATGTGTGCGCTTACTGATTTAAGCTGTGTAAGAAATAGACAGAAAAATAAACATGTTCGCAGCATACAGAAAAGGAGGACACGGGGAGTGAAACCCAGGTGCGAGAGGTACAGAAATCATAACCATTCTCAAATTAGATTTTTTGCATTGAGCGCATATCGGGTGAAAGCAGTCGAGTAAAAAAAAGGGAGGTAACGCGAGTTAGTGAAAAAAGGAGTGAGTATCATAGACTATTGGAGGTGTGCAAAAATATTGTATGTATGCGGTGACAGGAAGATAGAAGACTGCGGGTGACTGGTGCTCTAAAAGGAGGAGCAAAAGAAAAATGTTCTATAGTAAAAGATTAAAAAAAACTGCAGTCAATATACTGAAAAATGTTTTTGATAAATTGAGAATGACAGTGGTGTGCTAAAGACATTAGATTTCGAATGAGGAATAGACAATGAATGGGAGTTGCAGGCTGTAGTGTTTTATGAAGAGCAGTTGCATGTTTGATTAACACAAACACAGTGTGTAAAATGGTTTTTTGAGAAGCAAAACATTACAAGGACATTCACAGCGAATTAGAGTTGCAGACTGACGGGGATTGATTGAGAAGGCAGTGAGGTGATAAAAATTACGAAGGCAAGGCACACAAAAAGGGGAACTCACGGTGAGACATTAAAAAGGGAGGTAGACGGACTATCACAAATGACAAAGATCAAGATGCAGAGATAATTTTTTAACTGAATCAGTCATTAAGTGGATGATGGATTTTAGTAGAGTATGACAGACAATTTTATGGGGGAGCAGTCTTGAGAGGAGACTTAGAATACATCTACGTGCTTTGAGTTTTTTATAGTCACGGGTCCTTACATTTCAGTAAAGACACAGAATTCATTAGGTCTCATTCTGTTCAAGCTTTTTGGGTAAGGTTGTAGCCTTACAAGACAGGTCGGAGCCTGTTCTGAAGTGAATTTTGTAAGAGTTGTAGCTCTTTGTAAAGAAGGGTTGTTGCCTAGCTGATTAGTAGTGCCGTGGTTTTTTTAACCCATCTTGGGTTTTCCATGTGATAAAAACTTGTCTCTTCTCCTTGTGTGCAAGTGTGTCTTAGATTTGTTTTCTTTGCTCTAAAGTTTTAAAATACTGATTCACCCCCTCCCCCTCTCAGCTTTTTTCACTTTTCATGCTTTTCATCTATTTTTCCACGAATGCTTTTATTTAATATTTTCCCCCATGTCACTTTAAAGAAAATACCACTTTGACCTTAACACTTAATTTTAAATTTTTGGCCTTTCCATAGTCCCTTATAAAATAAACTAAAATAATGATAAAGTTAAATATTTGATTTAACTTTATAAAACAATAACTTATCGTTATTTAATTTAATAGCTCTGGACTATATCAAACCTCAAGATGAACATTAAAGACAACTCCAACGACATTACTAAAAATGTCAATTGACTCTGTTGGTGCTTATCTCTAACTTACTAAAAAGAGTAAGTACTCGAAAAGGCTCCAAAAAAGGGCATTGCGTTCCTTATACCTTTCTGAACAAGACATTGCTTCTGTCAACACCTCCAGGATTCTCAAACCCCACTCATTAGCCTACATGAATCATATGAATAGGCTAATGGTCTCTTCACACCAAATTGACTTCGGAAGGAGACATTATGGTGTTACTTTTGTGGATTTGATTTTTACTAATACTAGACTTCCTAGTGCTAAAGATTTGGTCCAGCAAAGCAAGGATATTATGGTGGTCCTCAAGGAAAACTTGCAGTGTGCTGAGAATCAACAAAAGTTATATGCTGACAATTCCCGGACGCAAAGATTGTTTGAGGTGGGTGACATAATGCTTTTGAGGTTGCAGCCCTTTAGATAGTCATCCATAAAGGGAAGTGGAGCAGAAAAGTTGAAACTGTGTTTCTATGGTCCTTATGTAGTGGTAAGGAAGGTGGGGCAGGTTGCATATGACCCAATAACAAAATTCACAATACATTCCATGTCTCATGCCTTAAGAAGGCCCTTGGACAGCAGATTGTGCCTTTATACGAATTGTTGCCACTTGATTATGAAGGCAAATGAATATTGGAACCTGAAACAATACTAAACATAAGGGAAAAGAGGTTAAGGAACAAGTTGGTTCCTGAATACTCAGAAAAGTGGAAGGGGTTTCCACTGGAAGATGCCACTTTGGAAGGGATAGAGGTCTTTGAGCACCCCACCTTGAAATTGCTTGAGGTTAAACAATTAGAGGATGGGAGGATTGTGATGAACCCAATTTAAAGGGCTGATCGGCCAGCTAGAGGGTGCTCTAAAGCACCCTTTTATTTGCTTTATAATTAATATTTATATTAATAAAACAAATATGATTAGGGTTGGCTTTGGCTGACTTAAGGAGTTTAATAACAATTTTAAATAATATGATTTTATTTCTTTTTGGGGCTGACTTGGTTGACCTTTGTTTAGTTGGAGCATGCTGGTTTTGATTTGTTGTGAGCTCTCAAGCACGCAGGCAACCTGGGATGCGAACCTCAGGTGGCTAAGGAGGTAGGACGATATCCCTGCCTCTGCACAGAAGATCGAAGCCCTCACAATCGCTGGCGATTCATACCATGCCTTTCATTCTTTGCAGGCAATCATCTTTGGTCAAAGGCAACACACAGGGAGGTTAGGCTCGGGCCATCTAATTGACATACTTAGGAGACTGAACCGCACATTGGGGGAAGATAATCTGTCTTTGCCTTTGTCTTCGATAGGGCAAAGACAGTGATATCGGGCTAGCACCAAGGAGCAGAAAACATTAGCATTAGAAGGGGTAGCATTAGAAGGGGGGCTGCAAGATAGTTTGAAGCTGATCACAAGGGAGCAAACAAAGAGAAACTTCACCAAGTCAAGTGCTGATGTAGCTTGCATCTGAGAATACAAGTCGGATATCCCAATCTCTAGAGATTGCCTGTAGTATTCATTTTCTGAGAAAGACCATGATATTTCTGATTCATTAACAGCAAGCTTATTTTCTTTGTAAAGGACTGAGATCTCAGTGATCATTTTTAAAATTTCCTTTGTGCAGTGGATATATGTTTTTCTGCTCAAATTATAGCTATTTGATTCATGTTTAAGACAAGTCTTTTGGAATTTTCTATTTAATGTAGACAGTTTTCTGACCTGTGATGATCAATAAATTGTTTAGCATCTTTCATTTTTACTGATTATGTTAATCGAACTATTAGCTAGATTTCCCAGACTTGACAATTTAAGCTGGCTGAAGCTTGATTTATTATCTTTTTTAATTATTTAAAGTGAAATCTAATGGCATCTTCTCAAGAAATTTATTTCTTCAAATTGTTTTGTGGATTTGAAGTAGTTTTTGCTGGTTTTTTCCAGGGTTTGCTGGTTTATGGGAAACAAGGCCTTGAGCTTTACAGGAAAAATCTAGACCCAGATATCTCCAAAGAGGTGCATTCTTCAATGTCATTGATGATGTTAGTTTTGGATCTAGATCAGTGTATATAATGTTTTACTTAAAAATCTGTACTGTAATGAATAGTCGCATTTATTAGTCTAACATAGCCCCCAACATCGCCACATCTCTGAAAAGAAGCATATTTTTTCCATGCTGATAGAGATGGAAGAGAAACCAGAATTGTGAGTTAAAATCTTACCGTTAGCCATCTTTTCAATGTTAGTGCAACTCTTCCTCAACCCTCTGGTATTTCATAGTTTTGCAGCACACCCAATCTCTATAACATTATTGTTTGTACCCTATAGAACTGTAGGCTCAGGTATATTTATAGTCTAAAGTAGTAGTCCATCAATATCTACAATTTCACCTCCACAGAAGCATATGCTTTAGAAGTACAGAAGCATTTCTGTAATTTTACAGTCAACCAAATATTCCCTGTCAGCCTTCTGAAGTCCATCAAACTGGTTTATATCCAGTTTATTCTTGGGATCTTGAGCATTAAATCTGTGACTTTTAGCAGGATAGGAAACAGGGACGGTAGAGGCAGGAGTATTCTTTTGTTCTTGTGATATGTGGAACTAAACTATAAAAACAGAAACAATACTGAAAATAAAAGTACGCATTTCATTACAAATAGTTGCACATCAGTTGGCCATGAGAATACACAGCACTTGCCAGAAATATAAATAAATGTCCACCGACTAAGCAAGCCACTACAGAGCTCCTTGCCAGTATGAGCAGTGCACTCTATTTCATTGAACAATGCACATCCCAATAGATATTCCTTCTCTGAAATTCCTGAACAGCCCACCTAAATTGTGCATGAACACACTGCTACTCAACCTCATTTGACAAGATTGCAAAGGAGATACAGAGCAAGAAGTACAACAATTGTTTGTTGCCATATGCCATCTAGGAACTCAAAATATGATACATATCATCAAGAGAGTTTTGGCTGTCTGCAATCATGATGAGTTTCACTACGTCAACCTACCTGTCATTTTGTTTATGTGAGATAGAGTCAGGGAGGAACACTCATGCCAAGGAAAGGACATTTTGATATTACCAACATTTTTCAATGTGAAATTAGCAATAATGCATTTTTCTTGCCATGACCTTCCCTTTCATAACATGGAGGGCTTTAAAAATATTTTAAAAGAGTCCACAGGGGCCGTCCATTTTAAATTCATAAATTTTGATTCAAATTATCTTTTCTTGTGCTGCTCTAACGAGCATCAACCTACTGCAACATTGATTTCTTTGTTAAGATTAAAGGAGGTTTCTGGCTTTGATAGAGTATCTGTCCTTTTGTTGCCTTTCTTGATGATTGCACAGTGCACACCATTTTAATAGCTGGAAATTCTCCATGAGAATCTTGCTTTGCCAAATCATCATTTCAGTAGTCAATTACTTGATATCATAGTTACTAGGAGATGTGGATTGGTACTGGTATGGTAGTCAAGGATGGGCACCGATATGTCACTTCCAAAAACATTATGGATACTAGGACATGTCAAAAATAATAAGAAACTATATATATAATTTAAATTTGGAAAACAATCATACAATGGATATGCAACTTGAAAGAATGTAAAATACCAAAATACTTGAAAAAAAAAACATTTTAAAGCATTGAAATAGATTTCAACAAAAGAGAAAATTAATCATGTTAGTGTATTATTGTATTTCTTTAGTTAATTTAGCTTTTGTCAACCACATATTAAAACTTAGGAAAACCTAGTACAATTTATATGATATGCTTGAGAAACCTCTATTAGATTTTTCCCAATTCCCAAGAGATGCTTCTAGGAGACATAGAGATGCAAGAAATGTAATTTGAAGTCTCCTTATGTTTGGATACTAACCCTTATAGGTCTCCAAGAGGTGATATGTTTTAGTATGAGAGATGTATAGGGAGTTGAGTTGGCCGTTTCTCCGAAAAGATGCATCTATTTAGGAAACCGCTATCATCCCAGTTAAGGATCTCACATGAGGCTGTTAAACCAAGTCACAAATTCAAGGGGATATCTTGGACACTTACCAAGAATCTCCCCCTCAACGCTATGCAAGGGGATTCGAACCTGCGACCCTGCTTTGATACCACTTATGGGGAGTTGAGTTTGGTCATTTCTCCCAAAGATGCATCTATTCAGGAAACCGCTACCAGCCTAGCTAAGGATCTCATAGGAGGCCATTAAACCATGTCATGAATCTTGAGGGGATATGCTGGACACTTACCAACAAGACGAGTACAATGGGTTAGGGTATGAGTCTCTTGGTTGATGTAGTCATGGACAAAAGATCTAGCGAAGGATTATACAATCATGCAACAAAATGACACAACATAGAATAACACTTTGGAATTCCAATGAAGCAATGAAATAACGATATGAACTTTATTGATTTTTAGTTCTGAATGAATTGTTAGATCCAACGAGCTAGTTCTTGGCTAGCTGATTATAAATATGCAAATTACAAAATACCAATGATATTTCAATGAAGTGCAAAGTGCGAAACTTCAAAATTCAACAAATCTTTTTTCTATTCCTCCTAACTATTTTCCAATGATTACAAACTGTTTATATAGAACTTTGAGCTTTAGGAATGATCTTAGTCAACCTTAAGGTGGTAAAATTTGATGCCTCATAAAATGTGTAGTTGGCCAAAATTGTCAAAGGATCTTCAAAGATGAACATGGTAATGATGGATCAATAAATCTTGATGTAGTCCATACTTATAATTGTGTTTGTTTGTTTGTCATTGCATGCTTCGAAAGGGTGCCATGAGCCTTGAACAAGAAAAAACTGTTTATTTTTCTACTATGCTCAGTAATGGATTAGAAATTGATAAATGCATGTGTATGATTAGAATCTCTTGAAAATTGAACATGACATTGATCTCTCAATGTAGAATGCTTGTTCCCAACTACAAAGTAAAATGTGTGAGTGCAATAGAATATGTGATGATTAACTAATGAATATTCATTGGGTGATGCAAGGTTGCTCTTACACCTTTAGAAGCTCTTGCATCACTTGGGTTATTGAAAAGTGAGCCCCTTCTAGCAGCTAGAGGGAAACCGAGATGGTCTACCTCAACCTTAGAAATCTAAGATGAAACTTTTATGCCTTCCTTTCCATTCCTCCAGTACTCATACTATCTATTTTTGGTGTTTCTTCCAATCCTACCGTCTAAAATTTCCTCAATCTCCTCATTTTGTTGTTGCAGTATCTAATTCTTCCATTGCACTTCTGTGCCACTATCTGCCAACTCTCCTTCATGGGACTAGTATAGATCTGAAATCTTGAAGTTGATCCCTTGCTTTGTAAAAATTAGCCACCATCTTGAATATTGGTAATCTGCCTAAACCTTTTGTAACCCTGGGCATATAGATTTCTTGAATCAAATTTCTTCACAATTATGCAATGCACAAATTTCTTTGTTTTCAACTTGTTATATGTTGGGTGGATATTGTGAATTGCAAAACAGTCGTTCCAACTACAGCATGTGAGACACAATCTCTCCTAATTAAGGGAAGGCTTCCCCTATCTATTGTTACTGAAAACAATCTATACTAAACTTAACACCTAAGATTATGTATACTAAGCTAATTGACAGGGCATTACATTCACCATACTCTCTTCATTCAGAGTAGGTGTTCTTTTTGTATCATATTTTCTTATTTCAGAATACAAGTTTCTATCTTTACAACAATATCTTAAGTACAATTCAGCGAAGTTAACAACAAGAAGCTCATGAAAGCTCAAAGTCTTTTCACGACTCTTTTGAATTCAGGGACAAGGATGAAACATACATGCAGCACAAAGTCTCTAAATATATATTTCATCTTACATGCACAAGTATAAACAATAAAAGCAACACAAAGTCTGCAATTTACCTCCTTGCTTGAACGTTCTACACTAGCTTCAAACTTGATAAGCAGCTCAAAGTCTGCAAGACCAAATCTGAAACCAAACTATAACTCTGAACGCAATGAGCAGCTCAAAGTTTGCAAGATTGAGTTCAAATCCTTGTTGAACAAAAACACAAAACTCATAATCAATCTTTTGAAAAATGTCATAACATAACAACTTGAATCAGCACAAAGTCTAAAAGCAAGTTGCTTATTTTATTGAAAGCTATTTGGCTTACATCTAAGCTCAAAGTCTTAGAGTGCACATACAAACTGACAAAATTTTGTTGCACTGCCAAAAGATAAAAATTACAATGAAGCACCCTCCTATGTATAGATGAATCATGAGGAGTTGAGAGGAAAAAGTGGGAGAAGTTCAACTAACTAAGACTTATTTCACAACTAACTATCTGTAGTTGACTAATTCAACATTGCAAGTTCTATTGCATTTTGATTTGCAATGTGATTACACGTAATTACAAGTTTCAACTTTGCAAGTGATAAGATCACCTGCAATTACAATTTTCGACATTACATGTAATTTGTCAAAATGAAAATACAAGTACATAATTGAAACTATCTAAGTGTTCGGGGACACAACTCTATTTACATTATCCTTTATTAGTCTTTATTACAGGATGCTCCGTGATTGTAGTACTCAAGTTTGATGAGAGCATCTGAACCGGAACAAGATCTTGCACCCATGACGATTCTTGTAACCTTGTGAGCAAAATCTTACCCCATCCTCTTGCTAGGGTAGTATTGATTCTTCAGGGGGACTTCTTTGCAAAGTTGGGGTAAGAAGCCCTAGAGGTGATAATGTCATCATTGATATCTCTGTCTTGAAAGCATTTTGTTGCCTATTATGAAATGATGAACCCTTTGTCGTTCACTGTTATCAATGTTCAAAAACACTGTGGTACATTCTTTATCTTTTGATGTTATGAAATGTTTGCCGTTCTTTCTTGGATCCCTCTTGGTTATCATTGTCTCTCTTGCATGCCTAGCATCTCTTGATTATTCAGCATCACAATGGCCTTTATTGGGAAAACATGTTTTCAACATTTTGTGATCCTCTGACCCTTGAAAGCATTCTATTCTTTCAATCATTCCTGTCACTTATCCACCTCCTTGTATGGCTCTGTCATGTTGTTGTTCTCGCTTTGTCATTCTTTAATCTTGGAGTCTTCTTGCAAAATAAGGCCCATGCCTTGATTGGTTGATTTGGTAGGTCGTGTGAGCAAACAGGTCTGACAAGGGCAAGTTTAACAAGATGCAAAAATGGTGCCAAAGCTTAATTTCGGGTCTTGGAATGCACATTGCAAGTGGGAAAAAACATGGATATTTTACTTGCGAATGGGAAAAATGTTATTGCAGTTTGTATATACATGGGAAGTGGGTAAACATGCGCTGCAAGTGGGGAAAAACTTGTATATTTTACTTGCAAATGGGGAAAATGTTATTGCAGTTTGTATATAAATGGGAAGTGGGAAACTCGTACTTGTAATCGGGTCTCTAAGACTCGATTTCAAGTGATTTTGAGTGCATTTTGGGCTAGATTTGGGTTTTTAGAGTTACATTGCAAGTTGGGAAAAGACATAATGATTTACAAGTCAACAAGGCTGTATTTCGGGTTTTGAGAGGTATATTACAAGTTTCATACTAGTATTTTTGAATTGTAATGAAAATTTGTAATCATGTTTTCAAAACCCAAAATGACAAATATCATGCTCAATTCGGATCTTGGAGAGCATATTACAAGTTTGAAATCTTGTATTTCTATTTTATAATAGGAACTTGCGACATAGACCCAAAAACCCGAAATGGCTTAGATGATGCACACAAGGAGCTTTGAAAATACAGTCTATAAATAAGCCTTTTGCATTTTGTAAACTCTTGTGACTTGCTATGAGTTTCCATGAACCTAAAATGAGCTATTATCATCATTTTATGATTATAGTGAAGCACAAAGGGAAATCTTTGGATTGATTGCAAGTGCACTTATACTTGCAAAGAAAACTTGAAAAAATGGCTCCAAAAGCCACCCATAATAACCATCCATAACTTGCAGAATGAAAATGATGGAAGATTAAGACTACAAAAATGACATTCAAAAGTCCTAATACAAAAAGAAAACCTAAAAGAAAATGAGAACCCTCATGGAAAGAATGAATCATGTTGGCAATGAAAAGGTTTACAAGACCCAAAACTTAATAAAATTTGAATCTGAAAGAAATAGTCAAAAACGAAAAACAACCACTTCTGAAACTAAATGCATGGAAATCGCAAACTAGGGTATGCTCTTGGCAAAAATACACTTATAAAAATGCTCAAAACACCAAAACGCAGCCTGTAATTAACTCCACATGCAAAAATGTGAATGGAAACATTAAAATGAACTGAATAAGAAAGAAATCATGGGTTCATTGGGCTGTTCTGGGAAGAGTTACAGTACAAATACAAATTAACTTCTCTAGTAAATGCGTTTTCAGTTAAAAATGAGTTTGGAATAGAGTCATTGGGTTTCACAGACAATATTGCAAATTTTTAGGGTTATAAACTTGTATTTTGGGTTGTGTAACCCGTATTGCAAGTTGAAAACGCAAAACTTAATTTATTTGGGTTTCTTCACACATGATGCAAGTCTTTTTCTTGCATTTTGTTACATTTAAAATTCTTTTCAAGTCAACTCCTCATTACTCTTGTAGTCATTGGGTTTTAAACTACAAATCAACAAAAGATTTATAACTTGTATTACGGGTTTAAAGAACCGACCCTCATACTTTTGACTTAGCAAAATAAACTAAAGTGACATTTCGGATCTTATAAAACACTCTACAAGATTTTGTAAAAGGCATTTTATTAGTGCACACTTGCATTTAGGGCCCTAAACACCGATTCACAGGTTCTATTGCTTGTATAAAGTAACTCTAAAGATGCATTGCGTGCCTTATACGTTGATTTGCATATTTCTTTTTTTTTATTAAAATTTTAACAACGCAAGGCACTTGTAATTGGGTCCTAGAGACCGGATTACAAGTAAGTGATATGTCACTTTACTTGTGTTGTATAAACTTGCAATAGAGATTGTAAAACCCAAAATCATAAAGACAAAAGCAAGTCAATAGAAGAACACTAAAACACCTAGTGAAATCAGATCTTGGAGGAACAATTGCAAGTGTAAGTGATGCAAACTTGCACTTTTTTACTTGCAATTACAGGCCAGAGATCCGACATTGAAGACAAACTTGCAATGCAGCCTATGAAACTTGAATTTGAAATTAAAGCCAACTTATAGATAATGAACCTTGATAGAAACGGAGACAAAGAACTTGAGTTTGCTAATGAACGCTAAGGTGATGGAAATACGCCTCAAAAAGTGTCTAGAGCCTTAGAACGTTAAAATTTTGATAGGTTATCCCCTAAGTCACTAGTTTGGGTACGGGGACTGATGCAGGTACGCGAACCTGACATGTAGGTGCATGAAACTTTTTTAGGGGTTTGGGTGCGTATGGGTACATGTGTATATATGTATGTATTATATATACAAAAAAATAAGAGAAATATATAGAATTGTAAAACTAAATTCATTTCATAGTATGAAACTTGATCATTGATCAATGCCAAATGCCAAAGATAAATACTAAATGGCAATTGATAGTCGAAAAATATTCAAATAAGCCATATCAATGATATTGTATATGTCTATGTCCACGATTCCAATGAAAATCATTACAATTACTAAATTACAAAATGTAGTTCATGAAATATAATTCAACGTTCATCAATCATCAAAAGGATTATCAAGAAAATCATCGTTTATTGGATTTTCAGCAGCTGCAAGTTCAAGATCATCATCATCATTTGAACCCAAAGCGGTTCCACTTGCACTAGATGCACCATGTGGTATGCCATCATCATCCACATCATCCATAGTGGCTCTAGCAAGATCTTGAATGGTTGCATCCAAGTCGGCAAACTTGGGTGCTACATCTCAAAGCTTCATTGCCCCCTGCTTGTCTTCGGAATCCTTACGTGACAAAAGACGCAAATTGGAATGAATATATACCAAGTCTTCAGTTCTTTTTGCAGCCAATGGGTTACACTTCATTGAGTGGATAAAGGAGTATGCACTCCAATTCCGTTCAGCAGTAGAAGAGCTTGCAACTTGTAGAGAAAACCAACAAAATAAAAAATAAAAAATGCAAGATAAATTCAAGAATGTTAAGTGTTAAATTCTACAATACAAGTGGCAAGAAAAACAAAAAAAACTTGTGAGAGGATCTTGATTGCAAGAGGTTGGAGTTACATAAACTCCTGACCATGGAGGTACCGCCATGTAATAGCTTCCATTGTGTATTGGTATTTGACAGCATAAGGGGTATGTTTTTTCCCTGAGACAAACAATTCAAATTCTTTCCTAACTTTTGTCTCCTCTTTTGGATCTTTGAAGAGTCTACTAAATGCCCACTTGTATTCATTAGCAACTTCAAAATCTCTATATGTTGGCACTCTCCCTGGGATAGAAAGTACTTGTGTGCTATAGTACCTCGGAGATAGGCCATATGTAAGGAGGTGCAATGGCGTGGTCATCTTGTTCGAACAATGAAGAACAATTGCTTACACCCTTTTGTAAAAGGTGTCTTCAAGATCATTCTCTCTCCTTTGTATTACCACTTTTATTTTCTCTAACATTGTTTCTATGCTATCATAGACACCCCCCAAGCATGGTTCATCAGTATCAACAAATTGAAGCATAGACATGATAGGTTCAGTGAATTCCAATACATATTCCACACGGACCCACCAATTGTCATCCAAGATCAATGGCTTGACTGTTTGGGACCTCTTTGAATTTGGTTGCTTCCATATACCCCATTGGTTGCTAATAACCATTTGACCCTATGCCTCTTTCACCTTCACAAGTCGTCTCACAACAATTGTGTGAGATGAAACCGGGTCTCAACAACCTAAGAACATGTTAATAGTAAGTTAATAACACAAGTATTTTATTCATTTATGCAAAACATGACATCAATAAAACTAAATAAATTAAATTTACGTTCAACAATACCAATCTTGAAAAATTTCTGAAAATTGCTTGTGGCATATGGTGGTTTGTCACAAACATCTAGATCTTCTCGGTCTTGTAGTATATTTCTTTCACCCACTCTATTTAGGTGCCAATTACTTGCATTACCAAATTGAGGGAGTGTATGGTGCATGGTGTCCAAAAAATGTACTCATATCTTGCTTCTACAAAAGCACCTGCAACCCTACAAACTTTTGCGTTGTCCATGATTACTTGGATCACATTTTCATTATTCACCATCTCTATGGAGTCAATGAGAATCTTAAAAATGAACTCAGCATCTTTCACTTCCCCTTCACAGTTAATCGCCCTAAAAAACATTGCCCCTTGGGGGACCTTGCAATAACATTGATCAATGGATGGATTTTGCAATCTTTCCATCCATCAGAAACAATAGATGCACTTGTTTCAATCCAAGAATCTCTAATTGGTTGCATTTGGGGCTCTCTAGATTTCCTCTCTTTTTGCAATAAGGTGGTACACACTTTTTCATACCCAGGACTTGTGAAACTAGGAGGTGCACTATTTATTGTTGGGACTATGTCCCGCTAATATAGTGATCTCACCAAGTTGAATGGAAGACCATTGGCATAGAGGCAACGTGCACTTTTTTCTTTAGCAATATCTTTTGCATCTATTTTAAATGCCCTCTCCAATGGACCTCCCTCACGGGTGGGGATTTCTTCTTCATCTTCATCTTTCGTAGAGGGCATAGGCAAGAAGGGATGTTTGGAGGCCGCAACTATTTGAGAGGGTAATGTCATTGTTTTTTCCTTTCCAAAACTATAAGCACTTCGTTTTCCTTTTACAATCAGTTTGTTAGCATCTTCTTGTTCTTTTATAAATCTTGCTATTTGTACAAGAGACAACCCCTTCTTATTTGGGCCCTCACACGTATTAATTCCTTTACCACCAAGACCCATAAAATGAAGTTTCACTTGGTAATAAGAGCTATTATATTGTGCATTACAAAAATTACACTTCCAAATAAATCCCCCACCTTCAAGAACTTGTTAAATTCTTGTGGTATGTTTCCATAAAGGAGATCCTTTATCAATTTTGAATTTTTGACTTCCCTCCCCTCCCATTGAACTTTGACTACTAGCCATTGTTGCAATCTATTAAAAAAAAAAAAAAAACATGAAAAACTATTCACAAGCTTGAAACAATCCATCAAAAACTTGTAAAAAATCATCAAAACGCTAAAGGAAAAGATTTAAATGCATACCTTAAACACTTAAAAAGCTTTTGTGAAAGCTATTTGGCACTCCACAATCGATCTCCTTCGAATACAATCACCTCCCTTCAAAATGCCAAGACGGAGAGGAAAAATGGCGAGAGCAAAATAAAAGGTTAAAATGAAATGCTTTTGTTTTTGAAGGCATCATATTGGATCGTTTTAGGTTTAGCACAAAAAATGCTTTTTAATGAGTTTTGGACCCACTTTTGTAAAGTGGGCCTACGAATGTGGGTTGGGTGCGCGCTTAGCCCTGTGGCTGCGCACGGGTGCATAAGTCTACGCACATGCCAAGATGGAGAGAAAAAATGGTGAGAGCAAAATAAAAGGTTAAAATGAAATGCTTTTGGTTTTGAAGGCCTCATATTGGATCGTTTTAGGGTTTAGCACAAAAAATGCTTTTTAATGAGTTTTGGACCCACTTTTGTAAAGTGGGCCTACGAATGCGGGTTGGGTGCGCGCTTAGCCCTGTGGCTGCGCACGGGTGCATAAGTCTACACACCCTGGCTCACCCACAGTGGGCACACACCTTGTGCGCACCCAATCCACACCCATAGACACACCCGCAACAGGTGTGAGGGTGTAGGGTGCGAACCTTGCAACACAGGTTATCCCTTATTTTTGACTTGTAAAAATTAGGGACAACATTATATATGTTCCAACTAAAAATCTTTCCTCCTTGAGATATACCATCACTTCATTGCCAACCTCAAATATAATATCTCTTTATATCTATCACTCATCATTTTCAAGTGACTCCTTACTGTTAGTATTTTTCAGATTACCTTGGAATAATCAAACTATAGATGTCTTCCAAACACTAAGCACAGGATAAAATATAATATGCACAAGTAAGGAGAGATAGTACCTGAATTTAGGTTCTGAATTTGTCCTCAAATCAGTGCCTTCATTTCTCCAAGATGTAGGTGCCAAGTCATCCCACTTAGGGCTTCTACAGTGCCACCAATCTGTTCTTACTTTGATCTAGAATCAGGCCAAGATCAATGTAAGGTCTGCCCTAGAATCCTCACTTAATTCTGCTGCATTTAGGGCAGAGAATTCGCTGCTGCCTTGGACTGAGATCTGCTCCTTAATTGTGAATTCGCTGAGGTGAATTCATTGCCTCCTCAATGGTATTCGCTGCTGCTTGATGCACAGATGAACTGCAACATAGAACACTGAGTTCGCCACTTTGTAGGGCATCATTCTGCCCTAGTTCGCCATTCCTAGGGCAGCAGCTGTTTGCCCTAGGTCTGCTCCAGATTTTCCCTTTAGGGAGGGAAGCACGTTATGTTTTTGGTGCTTCTCTCCTTTGAATCAAACACCTATATATATGAGATGAAATCCGCCAATAAGAAGGCCGACTTGGTCTTGTAAAACATTTATAAGAGGCCGACCTTGGGCCCTCTATTATTTAATTCAATCAACTCATATATATATATATATATATATCGATTTAAATTGATAAACAATAAATAATAAATATAAACAATATTTATTATTATTATTTATCCTCATCGATTTATTTCTCAAGTAAGAGGAAGTTTGCCGTAAAGGCCACAAAACTTAACACTTACTTTGCATGTACTTTCTTCATGTGCTCTATAAATTCCTTTCTTCATGCACTCCTCTCATCAGTATTGATATCAATCAACTTTGATCCATTTTTTGGACTACTACTTGTACTCCTATTTAGTGAATTATTAGATGCAAACTTTGCCAATTTTAAAACCATAGACCAATTTATTGTCTTTTGTCCAACCAAACTTCTCAACAAGTTGCCCAAACTCTTGTATGCCACCTCTATTAGACCATTATATGTTGAGCTGAATTTCAAATCTATCTTCATCTTCATCTTCTTCTTCAAAGCCCTCCAAAAGTAACCAACCGATATAGCATCTCTATTTGAAACTATACTCATTCTGTGCAACCTCACAACTGTAATGTCCCCTTCCTAGGTGACAAGAAAATGAGTAGAGGTTGACCTATCATTTGAGTTCCTACAGGTCAATAGTATGGTTAGAGACTCTTTCAGATCATTTGAGTTCCTATAGGTCAACAATATGGTTAGGGGACTCATTCAGAGGGTCATGGAGCTTTGTAGGGGCTTTGAGAGTCGTTTCAGACTTTCAGAGGGCAATTCCTACATTTTAGAGAGGTCTCCTATTTTTAGGGAGAACTAGCAGTTGACTAGATGACCACTCAGGGGACCATGGAGCAGAGCGGGATTCCTTTGATCAGTTTCATGTGTTTGGAGACAATTTCCTACTTTTTAGGGTGGATCCCTACTTTTTAGGAGGAACTGCTAGTTGGCCTGCAAGACTCAGACATTGTCAATGATCACAGGGCTTCAGTCAGAATCCAGTTTTGAGTCCATATGTGCATTTTATGAATAAATCGGGAAATATTTAAATATTTTCCTAAGTTGGACTAAATAAAATAATATTAAAGTGATTTATAAAGTAACTTTATTATTGTAATAAAATATAATAAGGCTTGGGTATTTTCCTTAGTAATAAAGTAATAAGTTATTAGTGAAAGGTGTCAATTTTGATAATGAATAAGAGGACCTTGATGTTTGATTTCCTAGGAAGAGGAATTTTAATAAAACAAAATTCATTAATAAAGTTGTAAAACCCTTAATAGGGTTTGAACCACTTGGAGGAGGGAGAAAAGTAATAAAAAGAAAGATGTGGCTTCATTTTTACATTCATTCAGGTCATTTTCACATCTCTTCTTGGGAGCTAGGGTCTGTGAATTTAGATCAGCAGTATTACACTTTGAGGAATGAAAACTCGCTGAACTGAGGAATTCACTCATGATTCCTGTTGGTGCATCAATTTCAGTCTTATAGCTGTTAAGGAATATAAATCTGGAGATATAATATAATCTGAAGATATGCAGTAGAATACAATTGCCTTGGTGATTGATTGATTCTACCACACTCAACGACTATATATATATAAGTTAGAGGAGTTTAACATGAACAGTCATGACTTATCATATACGATAAGCCATGACTGTTCGTTCTTAATAAATCAACTTTAACAAAGGATTAACGTTATGTTCCAACACAAATATTAAACAGGAACACAATAATTTAACACTCCCTCTTGAGAGAGAGTTTAATAGAACTTTTCATATCATGATATTTGACCCAATCCAAGACACTTACAGAATGTCAATCATGATGAGTTACTACATAGTAATAATATAAATGTTAAGATGTCCGGTCCTATCCGGGACAAACCCTTCCGGGAGTCGATCTTAACAATTTTATTACCCAACAAATAACATAAGTAACAAGATGTCCGGTCCTATCCGGGACAAACCCTTACGGGAGTCGATCTTGTATTACTCATAAGCAACAAGATGTCCGGTCCTATCCGGGACAAACCCTTTACGGGAGTCGACCTTGAAGCCTGGTTACTATTGACAAGATCGTCACCTTGACATAGTAACCTATATACACAGAAGATCGTCATCTTCACAAATTTGAAATATTTCAATATTTTATTTTATTCATGAATAAAAATGTACATAATTACATTCATATTTTGATCAAATCGATTTTACCTCTGAAGAAATCTGTCTTTACCTTTGCAAGAGGTTTAGTAAAGATATCTGCATTTTGTTCTTCAGTACTGATGTAGACCAATTTAATGATCTTCCTGTCTACCATATCTCTCACATAGTGATATGGAATTTCTATGTGTTTTGATCGATTGTGAAAAACAGGATTCACAGAGAGCTTAATACAACTCTGATTATCACAATGAATAATAGTAGGTTCTAAAGATTTACCAAATAGGTCAAAAAGTAATTTTCTTAACCATACTGCTTCTCGAGCTCCCATGGATGCAGCCATGTACTCAGCCTCTGTAGAACTCAGAGCAACTATAGATTGTTTCCGACTAAACCAAGAAATCACTGCAGAACCTAAACTGAAGCAAACTCCTGTGGTACTCTTACGATCTGAGGAACTTCCTGCCCAATCTGAATCTGAGTAACCTTGAAGTTGAATTTCAGTTTTGTCATATTTTAGCCCAAGTTCACTTGTACCTCTTAAATATCTCAAAATGTGTTTAGCTGCCATTAGATGTATCTGCTTAGGTTCACACATGAAGTGACTTAATACATTGGTGGCATAGCAAATATCAGGACGTGTGTTTCCCAAAAACATGAGAGATCCAACTATTAGTCTGTAAAGTGTAAAGTCTTCAAGTTCTGAATTTTCTGCTTCATCTTTTAACTTGTGAAGGTTAGTTTCCATTGGTGTAACTAAAGGTTTACAATCTGACATATCAAATCTATTCAAAATGTCAGAAATGTATTTCTTTTGACTTAGGAGAATGTAATCTTTCTTTTGAATAACTTCGAGTCCTAAAAAATAGTGAAGTAGGCCCATATCCTTCATGTCAAATTCAGCTATTAGATCCTTCTTACATTTTTCAATAAAATACTCTTCTCCTGTAATGAGTAAGTCATCGACATAGAGAACTAGAATTATCATGTCACCTTTTTCATTTTTGAAGTATATATTAGGGTCTGCAGTATTCTTAGAGTACCCTAATTTGCTCAAGTAATGATCGATTCTTTCGTACCATGCTCTGGGAGCCTGCTTAAGTCCATAGAGTGCTTTCTTTAACTTGCAAACGTATTTATCTTTGTCATGGGTGAAGAATCCTTCTGGTTGTTCAATGTAAACTTCTTCCTCAATTTTTCCATTTAGAAATGCAGTCTTAACATCCATCTGATGTACTTTCCATTCTTTGGAGGCTGCAATGGCAAGTATGGTTCTGATAGATGTGTAACGTGCTACTGGAGCAAAAGTTTCTTCATAGTCAATGCGTGCTTTCTGAGAAAAACCTCTTGCAACAAATCGAGCTTTGTTTTTATCAATACTGCCATCAGGTGCATATTTGATTTTGAATAGCCATTTTGATGATACAACTGACTTATGTTTAGGTCTAGGAACAATATCCCATACATCATTTTTCAAAATGGACTGATATTCTTCAACCATTGCTTCCCTCCAGGCTTGATTTGATAAAGCTTTCTCAACACTAACAGGTTCAGATTCTGAGAGTTCAGTTGGAAGTGCAGTGTAACATTTTTGAGTTCTAGTTCTTTTGTTCTCTCTAAAGATTTGTGCTGGTTCCACATTGTTCTCTTCAAGTATTTTCCTAGCCCATAATGGTCTCTTTTTATTATTTTCATTATCTGAGCAAGAAGGTTCAAAATCCGGGATTTCTTCTTCATTATTTATAGGTGCTGAATTCATGTCTGAATTTATATTCTCCCTCTCTTTCTCTAGTGAGAGATCTCTATCAAGATCTATAGAAATGTTATCTTCATTATCTGTAGATAAGAAGTTTTCTTCAAATTTAACATCTCTGCTTATTTCTACTGATTTCTGACCAGGTATATAGATTCGGTATCCTTTGGAATCCTCACTGTATCCTAGGAAAATACCTTTCTTGCCAGAAGGTTCTAATTTAGTCCTCTTCTCTTTTGGTACATGTATATACACGGGACAGCCAAACACCCTTAAGTGACTTAGGTCAGGTTTGACTCCTGTGAATACTTCTTCTGGTGTGGTGTTTTCTAGTATAGCATGAGGGCATCTGTTTTGAATATAAACTGCAGTGTTAGCGGCTTCTGCCCAATATGATATGTGAATATTTTGGTCATGCATCATGGCCTTTGTTGCTTCAATGATGGTCCTGTTCTTCCTTTCTGCTACTCCATTCTATTGAGGATTATAAGCTACAGTATACTCCCTCTTAATCCCAACAGATTTACAATAGTTTTTGAAATTTTCAAAGGTGAATTCCCCACCATTGTCTGATCTAAGAATTTTGATTTTCTTACCAGTTTGGTTTTCTACTAGTGCTTTAAGTTCTTGAAATTTGGCTAGAACCTCACTTGACTCTTTAAGTTTTAAGAAATATATCCATGATTTCCTTGAATAGTCATCCACAAAGATTAAGTAATATAGAGCACCCGAGAAGGAAGGTGTAGACATAGGACCACACACATCAGTATGGATAAGTTCTAGAATGTTATTTGACTTATGTTCACTTGGAGGAAAAGATCCTTTAATGTTCTTCCCTAATGCACATCCCTTACAAATGCTAGAGTGTTCAGATTTTAAGAGAGGTATGCCAGAGGTGATCTTAGACAATGTTGGAAGGGCACTATATCTAATATGACCTAGTCTTTTGTGCCAAATCTCATTATTTTGATGAACATTATGATTTAGGGCTACCTTTTGTTCATTACATAACTTGTACAAGCTACCTTCTCTGTTCCCTATATGAATGGCATTTTTTATATTAGAATTTTTAGTCCAGAGAAGGACTTTGTCTTCATTGAAGGTTATCCTGTATCTTTGATCAGCTAGTCCAGAAATGGAGATTAAATTTCTCTTGATTCCTGGTACATACAAAACTTCTTTCAACTGTAGAGTTACTCGATCTCTTATCTTTAACAAACAGGTCCCAATTCCTTTTACCGGATAAGAGGAGTTGTCACCAATAGTTACCTCTTCTGAAGAGTTCCCTGAGAAGGTTTCGAATTGATCTCTGAATCCAGTGATGTGTCTGGAAGCACCACTATCTATTATCCACGTACTTTTATTAGAATTTAATTCACTTGCTAAAGCCAAGAAAAGGAGAGAAATTTCAGATTTTTTTACTTCCGCTAGGGCAGCTTGTATTTTTTGTTTTTCCGGGCAATATTTGTGAATATGTCCGTATTTGTTACATTTGTAACATTTTACCATGGAAAGATCCCTTTTATTGAATTGTTTCCCATTGTTAGATTGTCTGAATTTTCTCTTCCTTTTGTGAGATGTTTTCTTGTTGCTTTTAATGTGGAGAGCTTGTAATTCATTTCCATTATTAGACCCCATTCCTCTGGAAGCAAGCCTGGATTCCTCTTGGGTACAATCGTTCTTTAATTGCTCAAATTTAGGTAATGGTGGTCTGGTGCTTATACATTGAATGAAGGTTTCCCATGAGGTGGGTAAACCTTTGAGAGCAATTAGGGTGAGTTCAGAGTCCTCTACTGTATTTCCAATGCAGAGCAGTTGGTCTCTTATTTCAGAGATTCTCAAAAAATAAGAAGTGATAGTTTCTTCCTTGTTCATTTTCATATTTAGAAGTTGACTTTTCAATGTTAACATTCTACTGGCATTGTTGATTTCAAATGTGTCTTGAATTATTTTAAACATTTCAAAAGCACTGGTAATTCTAGATATGCTAGGAAGAATTGAGTCTTTCACAGAGTCAATTATTAGTTTTCTGGCTTTATTGTTTCTCCTTTTCCATATTGTCTTCTCTGTTTCATCTTCGGGTATTTTAATATCTTTTTCTATATACTCTTCTAATTCAAGTTCCATCAGAAGAGATGTAAGTCGAGTTCTCCATGATATAAAGTTAGAGGCACCTTCTAATCTATCTTCCATTCTCATGCATTGAGCCATTTCTGAACAATTAAACTCAACAGTTTTATTAAAAAAATATGCTCAACTGAAGGTTATTTATTTATTTATTTATTTTTCTTATTTCCTTTTAATAACCTGGCTCTGATACCATGTTAAGGAATATAAATCTGGAGATATAATATAATTTGAAGATATGCAGTAGAATACAATTGCCTTGGTGATTGATTGATTCTACCACACTCAACGACTATATATATATATAAGTTAGAGGAGTTTAACATGAACAGTCATGACTTATCATATACGATAAGCCATGACTGTTCGTTCTTAATAAATCAACTTTAACAAAGGATTAACGTTATGTTCCAGCACAAATATTAAACACGAACACAATAATTTAACAATAGCAGCAGGTATAGACTTTGGATAGCAGATTTGTCAGATTTGTGGAGGCAATTGAGGCAGCTGCGTCTTTCTCCAGCCCCCACGTGGATTCCCTGTGCTGGCCGTACCACTTTGGAGGTACCTATGGTGCCAATTCCATCAAACAACAACAATGAGGGTTTGGTAATTGTAGGAAATCCACTGCCTGCAGTAGTAATCAACAAATAAAGGCTTTCAGCAGGATACAATAGGCATATGCATTTGATATCAGCAATTCATTGTGAAAAAGTGGTCAAATTCAATAATCTTGCGTGCAGGCCACACACAATATTTAGCAGTTCAGTCTATTCTTGTAATATTTGTTTTTTATAATTATAGTAGATTCTAATAAACCACGTTGGTGACGTTGAAACTTCTTGGAGGCGCTTATATTGTGATTTTACCAGATCCATCAATAAAACACTCAGTTCCAGGTTTAGTGTTGGACTCCTAGTATGCTACTGGCCATTTTGGGAGAATAAATCTCTCAAATTTGAAATTATTGCTTTACTGTCACATAAATTAGAATTCTAAAATTGTTTATCAGTCAAATATCTCATTGCATTTTGCATTCAACTATAAAAAATACAAAACAAATCTATCAAAAAAACGAAAAAATCCGAAAAGCGAAAAAAGCAAAAAAATTAGACAATCTTCATCACTTCACTAGTCAAAGAAATTTGGGGAAAAAACCATTAGATAATTGTTTTAGTAGATGTAAATATACCACATTGGTGGCGTTGACACTTCCTGTAGGCGCCTGTATTGTGATTTTACCAGATCCATCAATAAAACAATCCTAGGCGTAGCGTTTGACTCCTGATATGCTACTTGCCATCCCAGTGGAATAAATCTCTTATATTTGAAATTATTGCTTTGCTGTCACATAAATTAGAATTATGAAATTGTTTATCAGTCAAATATCTCATTACATTTTGCATTCAAATATTAAAAAACTACCAAAAAAAACAAAAAAATTAGAGAAGTGAAAAAAACCAAAAAAATATACAATTTTCATAAATCATTGGTCAAAGAAATTTGTGGGAAAAACCATCAGATATTTGTTCTATTAGATGCAAATAAACCATATTGGTAGCTTTGAAACTTCTTGGAGGCGCCTATATTGTGATTTTACTAGATCCATGAATAAAACACTCACTTCTAGGCTTAGTGTTGCACTCTTGGTATGCTACTTGCCATTCCGGTGGAATAAATTTCTCAAATTTGAAATTATTGCTTTACTGTCACATAAATTAGAATTCTGAAAGTGTTTATTAGTCAAATGTCTCATTGCATTTTGCATTTAAATCAAAGAAACGAGAATCGGAATCGTCTCGGAATCGTTTTGGCCAAATCGAATCGCGAATCGGCCATGAATCGGCAAATTTAAAAAACACTAGATTTTAACAATTTAAAACTTATTTCAGACACCCTTTATTGAATATAACTTAAACATAGTATAACATCATCAAATAGAAGCTAACATACATTAACAAGGAACATAAATGGTAAATCCATCACATACGCTACATGTAAAATGTAAATTGTAGCTGAACTGAAGTAATTAGAAATCTGAAATCATATTATCATAATGAGTCAAATCATAGAATGTAATATCAAATATGTATGTGAGATGAAGATCCATAAGACATCAAATCATAAATGTATGTAAGATGAAGATCCATGAAATGTATGTCTATCAGTAAACTGTAAATGTAATAGTATCAGTCTGTAAACAAAATGAAAAAACAAGGCTGTAGCTCAAGCCTCATCATCATCCTCAAGCTCGGCCGCAGCCTCAGCCTCAGCCTTTGAGTATCCTGTCTGCCTTCTACAAAGGCGTCTAAGGTAGGTCCTAGAGGATTGCTGAGCCATATCCTCCGCATGTAAGATGGGCTCACGGACAACATCACTAGGGCCTCTGTTTGTGCGTGCACGTGTGAGTCTGCCAGTGCCTGAACGTGCTCTAGTCGCCTCCTCTGCCATGGCCACAGCCTCAGCCTCTCTATCTACCTGGTCAATCCACTCATGGTCTGCCTCAGTGAAGATCGGATCCACAGCCTCAGTGAGCCACTCTGATTCTGGATCAATCTCATCCAGAATGATCGGAGAGGAGTCAATGCCCATAATCTGTCAGATCCTAATACGAAGGTTGTAATGAACAAAAACAAGATCATTCAACCTCTGCACTGTCAACCTATTTCTCTTCTTCGAGTGGATATGCTCGAACATGGACCAATTGCGCTCACATCCAGAAGCGCTGCTTGGCTGACTCAGAATACGGGTGGCAATTTTCTGAAGTTTTGGAGTTGTGGGCCCAAACATTTGCCACCATCTATCTGAAATAAGGGAAAACAAAATCAATTAGTATCATTTACAAAATTACAACTTTAAAATTACAAAATCAAAAATTAAAATGCACAACTTATAAGCCATAAACTTGTTACTTAACATTCAAGAATATATTATTTTTATAGTTACTTGGCTGTAGTTTTGTTCGACTATCTATGGCCATCCTGCTAGAGAAAATTGACCCTTCCATATTATTGAATTTGTCTAGCTCAAGGGTTGCAGCTGCACTATCCTCATCAGTACTCAACCTCTGGATCACTGTATATAGGCCGGTGAGAACCTCCTCATCCGCCTTGAAGTCAGCACGAAAACGAAATACTCGATTCAGATAATAAGCTGTTGCATGGATGGGTCGGTGGAGCTGATTCTGCCATCTCCTATCAATGATATCCCAAAGAGAGACATACTTCTCCTGCACTCCTAGATACCTGGCTCTAATGGCCTCCTTGGCCCTATCCATGCCCTCATATATGTAGCCAAGAGAGGGCTTCTCCCCATCAGCAGTTCATAGGAGAGATACGAGGGGCTCAGCGACCTGCATATAATGTAAAAAAAACATTTGAGTCAAAACTTAAATATAAATAATAAAATTATAAAACTAAAAGTATAAGTAAATCATTAACAATTAAATAATAAATAGTAAAACTAAATACTAAATATTAAATTGTAAGAAATTTACCTCAACAATTTCTTTAGTAGATTCCCAAAAACCATCCTCATCAAAGATCCAATTTGCCACATCTACCCCTATAGTGGTCGTAGCATAGGAGGATGTAGTCCACTCCCGCCCAACAAACATTCTCCTCAAATCGTCCCTTGATGTCAAAAAGGACTGCAGTGTGATGAAATTCGAGGCAAACCTCGTGATCCTTGGACGAGCTAACTCCTTGTCTCTTGTGTAGGCCCTCATAGTGCTAAGGATGAATGCATGGTTGTAGATAAACTTGCATATACTTTTTGCTCTATCTACGCATGACTTTACCCACTTAAGCTTGCCAATTTCCTCCAACATGAGGTCAAGGCAATGTGCCGCACAAGGAGACCAAAAGATGGTGGGGTGCCTCTCCATCAATAGTTTACCTACAACAATTTTAAATTAATTAGAAATTGGAACATGTTAGGAAACTTAGAATTAGAAAAGTGTTCGAATAAATTAATTTTCAAAACTTGAAAAGTTACAAGTTTACCTGTAGCAACATAACTTGCTGCATTATCAGTCACCACCTGCACCACATTTTGTTCACCCACCTCTTTGATGACTTCCTCAATAATCTCACATAAGTATGTTGCGTTTTTTACATGGGCAGAAGCATCAATAGACTTGAGGAACATGGCATATCCTACAAAAGAATGAATTATCATGGATCGGCAACAAATTAGCAATCAACAAATCAGAATTTAAATTATTCAAATTTCACAATACATGTAGGAAAGTAGAATGATTAATCACCTCCACAGGAAACAAGAAAATTGATGAGTGTTCTATTCCTCCTGTCGGTCCAACCATCAGTCATGATGGTGCAACCCTTTACAATCCAATCCCTTCGGTGGTTTTGAAGCTCAGTCTTCATGTCCTCTAACATTTCATCTAAGAGCTGTCCACTCAACTCAGCCTCAGTTGGGGCTTTAAACCCCGGACCACATATGGCAACCGCATCTATCATATTTTGCTAGTAAGGAGCCCTATCACAAATAGATTATGATTAGAAATTTAGATGATAAATCATTATGTAAAGTGAATCTATGATTACATCATTACACAAATAAATATAATTAAAATTTAACTTTAAACTTAAAGAAAACAAATAAAAAAGAATCAGTTACCTCGCTGCAAAAAATGGAATGTTGCAAAAGTACCAAAATTTGCAAATTTCTTTTCTCGCAGCATCTTGAATCTCCTTGTTCAAACCCATGCCCTCAAGTGTGGGTTGTGAGCCAGGAGTAGTGCGGGGCACAAAGTAACTATCCAATCTGTTCTTTCGCACTCTAGGCTGCAATAGGGCACTGTCAGCCTCAATATGACTATAAGAATGACTAGCAGTAGCACTAGCAGTAGCAGTAGCACTAGCACTAACACCACCACTAGCATCAGCAGTAGCACTAGCATGAGCAGCAGCACTAGGACGAAAAGGACGCCTAGTAGAACCCTCTCCAACACAACCTACGGATGTGGACTCTGATGCAGGTGTAGATGCGGTTGTGGCAGTGGGAGCATGGGAGCCAATAGCCCTTATCTCTTCTAGTTGCCTTTTTTTATTTATTTTGTTTTGTTCAAATTTTTCTAATGCCACTAAACAAGTTCGTTTTGCCTCAGCTGTTTGTTGAGTGCAAATTGCAATATCATGTCCGGGTATGGCAGCAATGTGGAATTTGAATCTATAAATGCCACCGGAATTTATTTATTTACAAAACATACATTTTGTTTGGAATTTTGTTCTTCTAGGAAAGTCTTCGGTATATTTCCAACACTCATCTTTTTTACCCATTGGGGAAAATGAAAATTAAGACTCCTGCAATAATAAATTTCAAGTAAAACCTCTATGTTTCAAAATTCAAAGTAAGACAATCTAACAAACTAATAAACAAAACAACAAAGCCTACTTTGCAATTTATTAAAACTAAAAAACAAACATTCAAGATTTGCAAATGAAAACTAAAAAAATTTAACAAAAAATGAACAATACACTAACATACCAAAAAAAAATCAACACTACCTCTTGCAAATCAGTTGAGGAGTGTTGCTAATGACTCCTTAATGCTCCCAATGCAATCTTATGGCCTCCCCAAATGGATTTTTCTTCTCTTTGCTGCTCTTCCTTCCTGCTGTTTGCAAACTTGTGCTTTTCCTTTTCTCTTCTTCTCTCTCACTTTTCCTCTCTTCTACTCATACTAAACAAATGGAAGACCCTATAGGGTTAAAACAAAGACAAAATGCCCATTTAAACCTAAAAAAAATAAGTCAAACTTTATTTTTTTTTGACTTTATAAGTCTGCCTGCCGCGGCTGATTCATGCTGATTCACGACTACCGATTCATGCGATTCATGACATGAATCGCCGATTTAGGCGATTCATGCGATTCACTCCAAAAAATCGCCGAGTCTGATTTCCGATTCCTAAAAAATTGTTTGGTGTGAATCGACTTGTGAATCGCCCGATTCAGGCGATTCATGGGCGATTCTTGGAACACTGATTTAAATATCAAAAATACCAAAAAAAAAACCTACCAAAAACACAAAAAGATCATAAATGTGAAAAAAACCAAAAAAATAGACAATCTTAATCACTTTGCTGGTCAAAGAAATTAGGGGGAAAACCATCAGTTATTTGTTCAAAATTCTATATGGAATCTTTCAGTTGGATTAGAGCAGTGATTCTGCCACCCTGAGGGTTTTGGGTGCAGTTCTATGTATCTGGGCAGATTTGAGGCTTATAGAGATACATCCATAGGAGAGCACAGACACAGGCATGGGCTGCGTTTGATACAGTGGGGCCAGCAGATATGGGTGACTTACATGATGGTAGCATGAGTCCCCAACAGAGGGGTAGGAAAATCTAGCACGATGATCTTCATCGAGAGTTGTTTAAGACTCATGAATACTCAATTACGGATAGCACAAGCATTTAACAGGCTATAGGACATTCTTGATCGGTTGGTATTGGTGGAGGTACGGATGTGGTACTTGGTGTGCAATAGTTGAAATCTCTTGGAAGGTATGTCCAAGATTTCAACAAGTTGGAGTTGGAGTTTACTCACATGGGTAAACATATCGTGCTTAAGGCACTAATGAATGAAACTTAAGAGAGGGACAGCTAAGAGTATGTTTGCTTGCCTTGACTTTGAGGCTCTAGAAAACATGGATAAAGGTGAACAAATCAGTCCTAATTTTCTGATTTCTAACAGCAGTAATAAATCCTTAAATTTTAATGACATTGCAGCTGCTAATCACGTGGAGGTGAGTAATATAGGTTTTGCTGTTAAATGCCCAATGCTTGCATCTTGTTGCTGACATAGAGCAGTCTCAAAAACTTAATGAGAATTGGCTGGAAAGGGCAAGACAAGCCAAGTTATTGGCCCATCCAGCCAAATTCCGTCTTCAACATATTCGGGACAGCCACCACTCATTGCAGGATGCTGAACATAGAATGACCAATTAAAAGAATTTAGTTCATCACTTTCTTGATGATAATGGTGATTATATTGACAACAATCCTAGTGGGCCAGCCACCCATGAGTTGTCTATGACGGATGTTAAGAATATCCATATCTCATCTTTGGTTGTATCACCTATTTCCCTGGATAGGAAAATAATATCTTTATTGATTGGTGATTTCATGTTCCTTGACTCCATTTGGATTAGTGGCTGCTCTAGTCAAAATCATATAGCATTCCTTGAGTTGGCATTGACTACTTCAGTGATTCAGTGGTATTGGAGTACTGAGAGGTTTATCTTTTGGATAGAGATGGAGTATGGGGTGATTTCCTTGGATTGGCACTATTTGGATGACACGTTTGATATCATGTTGGTTGTTGGTCCGAGTAATGACAATGAGAGAGAGTGGCCATTTGTGTGGACTTCTTGGCATGAGGGGGTTCACCTTCACATTATTGGGATGACTTGCATTCACATATGGTTACTCCATGGTGATGATGTGGTATACTTCTCCTACATTCCATACAGCAGGGACTATACCTCGATGTGGGACCTGAGAAGTGGCTTCAATGTTGCATTGGCAATTACTGAACCCTGATGAGTTGTTTCAAGTATTGAGGTTACAAGGTATTTATATTAGAGTGGAGAAGCAGGAGCAATCAGTGTTCTATATATGGTTAGTATGGGATTGTGGTGGTACAGTGATGTATTGCTTGTGGGCAAGCAATCCCTGGGAAGGGAGGATTGTAATGTCTCCTCCCTAGATGACAGGCAGATGAGTAGAGGTTGACCTATCATTTGAATTCCCGTAGGTCAACAATATGGTCAGGGGACTCATTCATAGGGTCATGGAGCTTTGTAGGGGCTCTGTGAGCCATTTCAAACTTTTAGAGGGCAGTTCCTACATTTTAGAGAGGTCTCTTATTTTTTAGGGAGAATTGAAAGTTGACTGGATGACCACCCGGGCAACCTATTGATGTGAAATTTATTCCACTACAACATGTAGATTTGAATACTTAGTATTCCAAACGAAACACCAAATCTGCAACTCTCTCTTGAATAAGGATGCTCATATGCTAAACAATGTATATGGATTGTGTGATCAAATGAGACAACCTCAATATTCCTTCTTATTGTAAACTTTCACTTAGTTATAATGATGTGATATGCCGGTTATCACAAAGAGACTTACACTACTCATTCAATGGACATCAACTTGATTTTTAATTTCTTTCAACCAACAAAACTATAAGGGCAAGGATTTAGAAAGCTAATCTACTCCTAGAATGCAAGAAATTGTGGATGTCTTTGTAACCCTACTAGACTTAGTTTAGCCATCGATATCAACCAAGCTAGTGCAATCTCCTAAGGTAAATATAAGATGTTCAAATTACCACCATTCCATTAACACCATCCATTGATGCATATCAATGTGCAAGCAATAATCGAAGTTAAGTTCATAAATATGCCATTTGACCATACAAGACAAACTTACAATCAACAAGTAGGTAGTGGTTTGGTCTAAGTGAGCTCACCAAAGATGTATCCAAAATATCTTCCATTCAACTAAACACTATTTCTATCCAACATGAAATGAAATCCTATTCTAAGTGAGGAATGTAGATCACCATGCAATACTTCCAAAAGAGATTACAATTATTCAACATGTAAAACACAACAATGAATTGTAGAGCAAATTTGATAGTATATTAGCAACAATTCAACAACAATTCTCTCCTACTCTACCTCTAATTCTAATCTTAATCTCCTCAGTCTAATCTAATAAATTTACAAATGAGAAGGCCTTGGCCTTTTATAGTTGTTCATTTACAATGAAGTGCTTATTAAGATAATATCTTAATATCTTTATTAAGATATTATCTCCTTAGTTAAATACTTTCAATAATGGTCAACTACTTGTCTGTAGTCTGTCTTTCAGTCTAGATAGGAATGTTTCCTATCCTGTCTCTTTCGTCTTCAATCCAGATAGGAATGTTTCCTATCCTGTCTTCAGTTTTGTTTCTAATTTCGTCTTCAATCTACGTTGTTTCTATTAGAAACAACGTCCTTGTAATTCTTTATAAGGAACACATTTGTTCCTCTGTTAATCAATCATTCGGAAATCCGTTAATCTGCCAATTCTTGAATCTTGTAACATGGTATCAAAGCCCAGGAGAATAATTTTTTCGAAAGTATTTGGCTTCAAATTTTTTTCGAAATTATTTAGAGATCTTACAAATTTGTGTGGAATTTTTTGGCAAAACAAAACGTAGGAAGAAATCGCGGGTTTCTTAAGTTGCAAATTTTTTCTGAACATCTCGTTTTTAAGGTGCGATTCTTCCAAGTCTTTTGTCGTGACTCTTTCATGCTCTTTTTTTTTTTCTATCTAGCCGCGTTTCAAGAGCTTATTGGGCGTGATTTGTGTCTATTTTGAAAAAAAAACCAGACGTTTTTGTTTCTTGCGAACGTCTCTGTTCTCTGCTCGCGCGACGGGATTGATTCACTGCTTGTTTCTTCATGCGACCTTGTTTTTTCTGCAACGAATCCACGTTTTTCTGCAAGTGATCTCCATTCATGGCTGCCGATTAAAGTTTTTTTGCAGCCAGGCCGTTTTTTGCTCGAAACCCTAATTTTTGTGCTTGAATTTTTTTTTGATTACAAATTCTTGGTGGGTTTTTCAAGAACTCAACTGGGTTGTCGTCCATTTTTTTCTGCGTGCCTCAATTTTTGTGCCTTGATTTTCGAGCCAATAGATCCAGATTTCAACAGCATATTCTTTCTGGTTTTTTCAAGCTCTCTTTTGAGTACTCAGTTTTTCTTGGGTCTTCCAATTTTTTGCCTTGAAGTACATGTCAGTGCCTCTTCTATGTATCTTCGTTTTCCGTGCATTGAGAAACGTGCAAGATGGCATCATTGACTAATTTGATGTTGGAGGGTAGTCAACGATTCAATGGCAACAACTATAACACCTGGAAGCAGCGTATGCTCACTATCTTTGAGTATCGTCGCTTGGATGAGCTCATTTTGGGCACTACGACGGGTCCTCAACAAGTAGGATCTGACTAGGACAAATTTGATGGTCGCAATCGAGAGGTTGTTATGCATCTTAAGCTCTCTGTTATCGATGATCAGCGATCGCAGATTCCTTCTGGCAAGTCAGCTGTAGAAATCTGGAAATATCTGAAGGAGCTGCATGAAACATTTGACAAGAGTCGGGCATTCTTTCTGAAGAATCAGTTCTCCATTGTGATGGATGAATGTATGTCCTTGTAGGAGCATCTGACAAAGATTAAGGACATTCGCGATCAGCTTGAAGCTATTGGTCGGAAAATGGAGGAAGAGGATATGGTAGTCATCACCCTGAAAAGTCTACCATCGTCCTATGAGCACTTCATAGAAACATTCAACCTTACGTCAACTAGTGTTGATCTGAAGTTTCCAGCATTATGCACCAAACTCTTGTAGCAGGATCGTTGGAAACAACAGTTTGGTAGCAGTGCTTCTACAGCCTCCTCAGAACAGGCATTTGCTGCAAAATCCTTTCAACAGAACAATGACAACTATCAATCTTCTCAGCCTTTCCAGCATCAACCTTCTGTTTAATCTCTGGATGGCTCTACGAAGCAAAATGTGCAGTGTAATTACTATCACAAGTTTGGCCATATGAACTTTGAGTGCCAGAAACATTTGGCTGCCCAAGCGAAGCAAAATGCTTCCCAGCCAAACAACACAAGTTGCTGAGCTTCCTGACCAAGGCGAAGCTGCATTTTTCGCTTTTTGAATCTGTATTTGTTTTTGTTTTTGGGTTTGTTGATTTTCTCCTTAAAAATCATTTCACGTTGTCTGTAATACGCAAGGTTGTGTGAGATTTTGGGTTTTGTAATTGCAGTCTGTTTTGAGTCATAGCACTCTTTTGGCAAAGCTTCTTGGTTTCAGCATTCTGTAGATCTAGGGAGGGTCTCAGTTATCATAGAATGTTTCGACATCCGTACGTTGACCATTAAGGGAGGGTATTAAGATAATATCTTAATATCTTTATTAAGATATTATCTCCTTAGTTAAATACTTTCTATAATGGTCAACTACTTGTCTGTAGTCCGTCTTTCAGTCTAGATAGGAATGTTTCCTATCCTGTCTCTTTCATCTTCAGTCCAGATAGGAATATTTCCTATCCTGTCTTCAGTTTTGTTTCTAATTTCGTCTTCAGTGTACGTTGTTTCTTTTAGAAACAACGTCCTTGTAATTCTTTATAAGGAACACATTTGTTCCTTTGTTAATTAATCATCCAGAAATCCGTTAATCTGCCAATTCTTGAATCTTGTAACAGGGCCAAGATTGATCCAAGATCAAGGGCCGAGATTATGCCAACATTGCCCCTAATCCAACTAACAACTACAAGCATTAAATGCTTCACCAATTACGTGAAGGCACCATGCTATGGGCCAATAAGAAAATTATATTGCTTCCAATAGCCAATGAGAAAATAGATTAGGTAGAGACATGGAGTGGACTCCACATGTACACTTGGCATAATATGATTGATTATGCTTGGACACGTGTAACCGGAGCCTTCTGATTGGTTGAAGATGAGTAGGCACCACCTCAACATCCTTGGCTTATAGACTTGATAAATATCTTTTGATGATGAGAAAATATCTCTTGATACTCAACATTTTCCAGTGTTAGCTTGATGGCATATTCCCAAATTGTTTCATCTTGTCAAATTTTCTCCATCTTCTAAAAATCTTCTCATTGCCATGATTTTGATCTTACTTGTACTCGCAAACTTGATGTCTCTTTCGATGCCTTGACCTTGATCTTCTTGATGTGATAAAGTCTTTCATGTAGCTGGATCTTTAAAGTGAACTTGGATTTTGGGAGGAAATTCATGTTTTGATAATTTTCTTTAATTGTAGACTCTGAATTTTTTTTTGCCAAATTTGTTCTTCAAATTCCACTTTGATAATCTGACCTTGAACCTCATTCTTGTTTGAAGTTTTGAGCCTAATCTTGTTTGATGGAAGCCATTTGTGAATTCTTGCTTGAAGTCCCTGAGCTTGACCTTGCCACCATCTTTTGTTCTTCCAAGCATCTCCTTCTTCAAAAGTTACCTTGCGAAACAAAAGAGAAAAACAATTTGATGTTAAGGCTGCAGAAATGATAAACAAAACAGGATTAAGGTGCTTCTATGGCAAATTTAACTTGATTATTGAAGTTGTACCCATGTAAGCTTTGTATGAAAATCTATTAACTCCACATTTCAGCCTGATTTATATTCTATTTTTTCTCTTATTTCTGAGTTTTTTAGCCAGATTCGGATCTGATTTTCATGGGACAGTATCTTAGTTACAATTTGAAATAGCCAAATTTGTGAAGGGAAGCATCATGGAGTGCAAGTCTGACTAGGAACAAAGGGTAGAAATCAGGGGGTGTCGGGATTACGAATCCTGACATGAGGTCGGATTTTGACCTAGTGTCTGGATTGAGCATTTTCCTTACCTCTTCATCATTGTGCGATCTGCATTCAAGGGCGACACTCTTGTTTCTAACATTCGAAACCAATTGATTTACAATGCCAAGGCGGAATTTTAGGGGTTGTCAATATCAGGAGTCTTGACAAAGGGGTTGGAATCCGACCTTATGTCAGGATTATTCCTGATTTTGTCTTGATTCTTGTACTGCCCCCTAGCCTTCCTAGTCCCCATTTCATGCCTCCAAATTTGTTAATACTCATGGATAATATGATGAACTTTGATTAATAGTATATTGATATATATTAATAATAGTAATTGTATATTAATTAATGTTGATTATTAATATGGATAGATTATAATAGATTAATATTTATATTATATAGATTAATATTAATGATCAATATTATATTGTAGATTAATTTTAATATTATATTGATTAATTAAATATTAATATGAATTAATATTATCATCAATTATATATTAATTAATAAATTACAATGATTGATTATTATTAACTAATATTATTAATTAATATTATAGATTATATTAATATTATATTTATATTGATTACTGATTAATATGATGTTGATATTAAATTGATATTAATATAATTAATTATTTAAATATTATGGATATTATTTTAATGTTAATATTGATTAATTATATTTATTTGTTATAGTGATCAATAATAATATTGACTACTAATATTTCATTGATAACTATCAGTTGATTATATATATTGATAGTTATTAAATATTAAATAATTAATATGAATTATTATTAATAAATTCTTCTATATATATATTGATCAATATTATATTACTGTTATTTCTAATATTGATTTTAAGATGATATTAAATAAGTATACATATGTATTATTGCATCAATTATGGTTCATGACAGTCCACCCCTCCCAAATTTGCTTGTCCTCAAGCAACAATATATTTACTACTGAACTTGAAACAGTATTTTTAGATAAACCAATTAGAGTATATACTTGAAAACATATGCATAAATACGTGAAGACACGAAACATAACCCAAGCATAGATGCTAATGCATGAAAACACGAAGTATACACATTGATGCGTGAAGACACGAAGCGTACACAAAGCATAGACATGAAAACACGAAGTAGACAACACGAAGTAGACACATTGATGTGTGAAGACACGAAGTAGACACATTGATGTGTGAAGACACAAAGCATACACACTAATGCATGAAAACACAAAGTATACACATTGATGCGTGAAGACACGAAGCATACACAAAGCATGTGCATGAAAACACGAAGTAGAAACATTGATGCGTGAAGACATGAAGTAGACACATTGATGCGTGAAGACACGAAGCATACACACTAATGCATGAAAACACGAAGTATACACATTGATGCCAATTTAGGAAAGTTTTGATTTGATTAGGAGCTCTTCTTATTAAGTATTACATCCTATATATATTATCCATCGTTATGCGAAATCATTAAAGAAATGCAAACAAACAATGGAACAAGTAGAACAACATACTTCGTATGAATACCAATATATCTCTTGTATGGATCATGGAGGAATCCTTCTCTCTCTCTCTAAGGCCATCAAGAGTGGAAGAGTTACAAGCCCTGGGTCACGTGAAACAGGCTACAAGCGGTTTCCCTCAAGGCCTAAACCCAATGTTGGGATAACCATCATGTGCCCGAAATTACTCCGCCTCTACCATCCACAATCTTCACACTCAAGATGCCTTAGTGGGATTAAAGAGACGAGTTCATAAAATCCATACTGGACATATCAATTTAACAACCAGCAATGGAGTAAGTAAACAACATAATTTGTATGAATATCAAAATATCTCCCGTATAGGTCATGGAGGAATCATCATAGTTTTTTAGTTGTTATTTGCATTTGTAGCTGATTGGAACCCATTTCCATTTAATTTCAATCCATTTCTTGTTTAAAAATTCGATCTTCTTCCTTCAAAACTTCAACGTTGCCTCTAGTCGTCATTTTTCATTGTTTCAACCAACTTGGAGTTGAAATTTCTCATTGAAAAATCCTTATACTTGGGCGGGAATTTGAAGTTGATAAGATTTTGCAAAGAAGGTAGGGCGGAAATTTAAGGCTTCTTGAGATTAAGAATCCTGAGAGGTGGTCAGATTTCGTCCTCCTCTTTGGATTATCTTTTCATTCTTTTGATCTTGCAAATCCCCTAGACTTCATTGATTTCACTTGATCTTCTAACCTTCGACTTTGTTTTGATGAACTTCTCTTATTTTCATATGATTTTATTGGATTTTTGCATGGATCTGCAATTACATTATCATTGTTTTACCTTGATTCATTATCTTACCTCACTTCATTATCCTTTTCATCAATTTCTATTAGATTCTCGCCCTTCAGCCACTTAGAACTTGCCTAGACTAGGGCAGAGATTTGGGGGGTGTCAGTATTGGCAATCTTGACTGGAGATCGGATTCCGAACGTATGTCAAGATTACTCCCTACTTTGCATGGTTTTCATCTTGTCAATTCAAGTTTCATGATCACTTTCAAGGCTCATTCTCATGGTTGATCATTCTGATTTGCATCCTTGATCAATTGAAATTCACCAACATTTGATTTCCATCCATATTCAACTTCAAAATCTGATCATCTATCCCCAAGATTTCAATTGATTTTCATCCTTCATCCTCAATTTCCATCATTTCATCAACTTGGAGTTGAAATTTTGCATTGGATTGCCCCTAGACTTGGGCGGAATTTGACTATTTGTCAGGATTTTACATGGATAATATAGCGGAAATTCGAGGTCTCTCAGGATTCGGAATCCTGAGACTAGGTTGGAATCTGACCCATTCTTAGGATTATTTCAAAGGAAAGAGATTTTATCTAAGCATGCCTTTTTATTCCTTCAACAAAATCCTAAGTTTCTTGGTTATCTCATGTGGAGATTATGCCCTTGGTGATCATCCCTCTCTCTAATTTTAGTGAGATTTGTCTCAGATTTGAATGTTCAAACTCTTTTTTTCCCACTTTCAAACTCAGATTTTGTCTATTCTCATCTCAATTTTGATTTCATGTTCACAATCCTTAAATTTCATACTCTCTCTTTCGTTCATCTATTATTACCTTGGCTTTAAATCAGATTTGAAGCCTTTGAATGTTGGAACTTTCATCTAAGATTCATTCTTCACTCTCCACATTGATGCCACTTGGATTTGTTCTTCATTACAACTTTCATGGCCATCATGTTTGATGGTGCCTTCCATTTTTCACCCGCTGACTCTGTTAGGCCTCCCTTTTCTCTTTATCAAATTATTGCCATTTTGCTGACCACCTAAGTCTCAAGCACTAGATTTCTCTCTCTTCTTCACACTTCAAGGCTTGGCCCCATGAATGTATCATGCTGCCCAAAGTTGCTCAAACTCATCTCTAAGACTTGGAGACTTGAAAATTGCCTCTAAACTAGGACTACCTAGGACAACTACCTCTATTGCTAAGCGAAAAGAGGGGGTCCCCATTTGTAAAGGGGCGATGGTTTGAAAACCTCACAACAGGACTATGGAGTAGATCGTGATCCTTTTGAGCAGTTTCAGGTGTTTGGAGATATGTTCCTACTTTTTAGGTTGGATCCCTACTTTTTAGGAAAAACTACTAGTTGGCCTACAAGACTCAGGTATTGTCAGTGATCACAGGGCTTTAGTTGGAATTCAGTTGTGAGTCCAGATGTACATTTTATGAATAAATTGGGAAATATTTAAATATTTTGCTAAGTTGGACTAAATAAACAAATATTAAAGTGAACTTTATTATAATAAAATATAATAAGGCTTGTGCATTTTCCTAAATAATAAAGTAATAAGTTATTAGTGAAAGTGGCCAATTTTAATAATGAATAAGAGGGTCTTGAAGTTTGAATTCCTAGGAAGAGGAATTTTAATAAAATAAAATTCATTAATAAAGTTGTGAAACCCTAAAGAAGGTTCAAACCACTCGGAGGAGGGAGAAAAGTAATAAAAAGGAAGATGGAGCTTCATTTTTACATTCATTCAGGTCATTTTTCATAGCTCTTCTTGGGAACCGAGGTCTGCAAATTCAGATCAGCAGTATTACACTTTGAGGAACGAAAACTCCTTGAAGGTAGGTGGGTTTGGACGCAACTGCAAGTCATTGAACTGAGGAATTCATTCGGGATTCCTGTTTGTTCATCAATTTCAGGCTTATGGCAGCAGGTATAGACTTTGGACAACAGATTTGTCAGATTTGTGGAGGCAATTAAGGCAGATGCATCTTTCTCCAGCCCCCACGTGGCTTCCCCTTGCTGGTTGTACCACTTTGGAAGTACCTATGGTGCCAATTCCATCAAACAACAACAGTGAGGGTTTGGTAATTGTAGGAAATCCGTTGCCAACAGTAGTAATCAGCAAATAAAGGCTTTCAACAGGACACAACAGGCATATGCATTTGATATCAGCAATGCATTTTGAAAAAGTGGTTGAATTCAATAATCTTGCCTGTAGGCCAGGCAAAATATTTAGCAGTTCAGTCTATACTTGTAATAATTTTGTTTGATAATTATAATAGATGCAAATAAACCACATTGGTGGCACTGAAACTTCCTAGAGGCGCCTATATTGTGATTTTACCAAATCCATCAATAAAACACTCACTTCAGGCTTAGCGTTGGACTCCTGGTATGCTACTTGCCATTCCGGTGGAATAAATCTCTCAAATTTGAAATTATTGCTTTTCTGTTACATAACTTAGAATTATGGAATTATTTATCAGTCAAATATCTCATTGTATTTTGCATTCAAATATAAAAAATACCAAAAAAAAATTAAAAAACTACCAAAAACACAAAAAAATCAGAAAAGTGAAAAAACCAAAAAATTAGACTACCTTCATCAATTTGCTGGTCAAAGAAATTTGGGGGAAAAACTATCAGATATTTGTCCAAAATCCTATCCGGGATCCAACAACTTCTTTGAAAAATAAATCAGCTACGAGTATTGCATCAATGTTTTTGTTATGTGGAATGAAATGGACCATCTTAGAAAATCTGTCAGCTACCACAAATATTTAATCATGTCCTCTCCATGTTCTTGACATTCCTAATATTTACCACAAATATTATCCTTTTATTTCTTGCCAACTGAATTTCTGTCAACCAGATGGCATCAATACCCTTCAACTTAGTCTTTGCAATTTTTACTCTATTTGGATCATCAACATCCTTTTACTTAAAATATTCTTCCAAATCTGGAATCCAATCTGTCAATTCCTTAGGGTTTAAACTACTAAAATAATTTGAAACATCTACTATAGTTTTCTTACCAATGCTCGAATTCTTTCCTCCGCACCTTCCTCTTTGCTTTTACTTTGCTTAGCAAGTCTAGCTTTTTGTTCTTCATCACTCTCTTTAGTTCTAGGATTAGGGTTACTTTTGTGGCCTTTTTCAAAAGCATCCATTCAGATCTTCGTTGCCTTAAAACATTTTAAATATCTCTTCCATCTATCCAACAATTCACAATACCTTGTCCTCTTTGTGGAGGCATCTTGTATTTGATGTAAATTGCCTCAAGTTGGCGGTCTGTCCACAATCAGTCGTGCAGTTTGCCTCATAATCAGTGCTTTGTTTGCAAGATTCTTGCATTTTGCCTGAATTTGGCAATCTGTTTGTAAGCAGAGTCCTCACCTTCCAAGGACTCAAAACTATGCTTTGATACCACTTATTGTAGTCATGGATGAAGGACCCAATGAAAGATTAGCCATTCATGTAGTGAAATGAAAGGACAACAATTATACATTGGGATTCCAATAACAGTGAAATAAAACATGAACTTTGTTGATTTTCAGTCTTGAATGAATTACAATCTGCCGCAATGGACTTCCAAAATTCTAGGTCCCAGCTGTTCGATTACAACTATGCAAATTACAGAATTAGAATGATAGTACATTGAAGTGCAAAGTGTTAACTTCAAAACTAGACAACTCTTCTTACTATTCCTCTGAACTGTCTCCCAATAATCATGGATAATGTTTATATAGAACTTCTAGCTTTAGGAGTGATCTCAAGTGGCTTCAAGATGGGGCACAACTTGATGCTTTATTAAACATTTAGTTAGCTAAAACACTTTAAAGGATCTCCAAAGATGAATGTGGTAATGATGGATCGCTGAATCTTGATGTGGTTCATGTTATAAGGATTTCGTGGTCTAGTAGACATGTAAGTGTTTCCTTTGCCATTGCGTTCTTTAGAATAGTGCTTAAAGCCATAGCAATAAAATTGTTTGCTGCTCTATTACCCTTGATCATGGATAAAAAATTGGTATATGCATGTGCAGTTATCAGAATCTCCGGAAAATATAATATGATGTTGATGGATTAATGCAGAATGTGTGTTCCAAAACATGAGGAAGAATGTGCAAGTATGGTGATATGTTGTAGGATTTGTGGTGCCTGATTGATGACTAGAGTGTAAATGAAAACCTGCAAACAAAACAAGCAAGTGACAAAATATTTTTGGGTGATGCAAGACTTCTCTTACACCCTAGGATGCTTTTACATCACTGTCGACTATGCTTGAAATGTGGGAGTCTTTGTCAACGATAGATGCCAATGTTTTCATAACATCTTGACTAACAAGTAATAAAGATTGTCTCTTCGCCACAAGCATACCATACTAAACTCCAAATGTGTCTGCCTTCTTATCGAATGGGATGCCTGAAATCAAAGCAAACTAACACATGATTTGCCCAAACTCACCTCACCATTACTACCAGCTTTGTGGGGCTTGGGTTCCCCTTAAGGCCTTGTCCATATTCAGTTTGATCCAGTAATCTGGGGATAAAGGTGGTAGAGGGGTAGGGAAGAGGGGCATTAAACATTACTCTAAATCTTTGTTAGCAATTCCATATTCGAGGGATACATTTCAAAATGTTATTTAAAGTGAAGTCAAGTAAGCATATCTATGAGGTACAATATGATCATGTAGTGTTGACTTTTGCATTTGTGAGCATGCTAATCATTGTGTTGCAAAATGCAAATATGAAAGAAGACCTTTATTAACTTTTATTTTCTATTATTGCAGGCTTTTTTATTTTCTTTGGAACAACAGATTCCTCTTGTTGGTTTTAGCGAAGATCGAACTGTTACATTGTTTAACCACCCATTAATTGATGCTCTTCATGCTGTATACTATGAGCCAAAGGTATTTTTTAGCATCCAATTTATGAAAAATTAAGAAATGGACTGGCTAGAAATATGAATACATTGTTGATTTAATTGAAATTTTTTTCTTTGAATATTCCATTAAACCAAGTATTTCTATGGTTTTTCCTCTTTTCAAAAAGGTCAGCCAGAAAAAGGCCATGAGCCCTGTTAATGTACGTGAAGCAAAAGATCCCAACTTAAGAAATGGTTAGGAATATGCATTGATGATTTCCATAAAGAAAACAACATGAATATTTCATAAAGCAAAACGTTTCTATAGACCTTTTGTGATAAAGTCATTCAAAAACAGGGCCACTACTCCTGTTAATACAGATGGAGACCTATTTATGAGCAGGCTGAGAATCTGTATTGTTGGCTTCCATGAAGAAAGTAACTTGATTATTCTATGAAGACAATATTTTTATCTTTTTCTTCAATAAGGCCAGGCAAAAAAAGTTCTGTGAGCCCCTTTGATTTACATGAAGATCAAAAGGATCCTTAAGAATAGGCTGATAATCTACATATTTTTGACTTACATAAAGGAAGCATCATGGATCAAAATATGAAGTCTCTATTGAAAGACAAGTCACTGCATGCAATGAACTGTAGTCCCAGCAGATTGCTTGAAGATTTGATGGAGATACAAATATTTGGAATTTGAAGGATTTTTGAGATAAAGTCAGTAAATCCAGTCATATCTAGTGCAGTTAAAAAAGGTTAGGGGTTAGTCAAAATGTGGTTGCCAATCTTCCTGCCACACTCCCTACTGAAAGCCATAACTTAAACTGATTACCAGAACATATACACTTTCGAGCCTGCTGATAGCAAGTGTCCATATCACCTAAATTATTGCTCAAGATGTGGACTGCATCACTACACCTTTGTTATTTCCCACATTGGGATCCGTTTCATCTAGCCTCAGCTTCTCGAGAAGTGACAGAAGATTCTCATCCTTCTTGTCCAACTTTTCCAAGCCTCTCAAGGTCAATGTGATACTCTCACAAATAGCATTAAGTTTGCCACCTTGAATAACTATCTTGCTAGCTTCTGCCTAATGGAATTTCCATATTTTATCTAAGGGCTCCATCACTGCGAATTCGAGCCGAGTTATATCATCATGAATATCCAATGTTTTGCTAGCTTCAAATGGGCAACTTTAAGGGTGTGAGCCTTGTGGCAGACTGCACCGGGTCTTTCATGACCTGCAAAATTTTTATAAACAGCAGCTCCTTCTCCCTTCTTACTTCCAATTGAGTGTGAAAGGCATTGGAAGATACCCATTTCAAAGGTTTGTCATCCTTAATGCCTTCAACTAGAGCTTCATCAAACATTTGAGAGCCTGTTATGCATTCAGTTTGGTGGCCTCAACCATCATCACCCCATCGTACAGTAACTTCTTTAGTTTCAAGCCATCTGAAAGCTCCCAAAAGGAAGATTATACATCATCCAGTGAGTAGTTGTGAATCATCTGATTCTTTTGTTATCTGATGATGTTTGTGTATAGGGGAAATCTGCACACTCAAACAAATGAGATTAGTAGCACCGATTTAAGCAATAAATGTAAATCTAAAGTACTAAGCAAATGCACCTACAAACAGCAAAATAAGGAATATTATAATCAGGAATAAGCACACAAAGTAATGCAAACCAAAACTAAGACTCCAACCTGTTGCTTCTCATCAATCGATGGAAGTGGTTGCACTTAGTAACGATTCTGGCAGCACTTCAACTCTGATACTCTGAGAAAATATGATAAATAATGATTGCTAAAATACTGTTGATAATTGTACAGATATTCGATGCATAAATTTGTGATGAAATTGTGAGAGCAGAGGGTTGCTTATATAGAAAATTGGGTTAAACGAACGGTTGAGATCGATTAGAGAAAATCACGATTGGCGGACAAGAAGAGATGAGACTGAAGAGATTTTGGGAAAGTTCCATTTTGAACTGAAAAAAAATAGAAGATAATATCATAAGATATTTTCAATTTTGGATATAAAGTTTCCAAAAAACTGAAAATGGAAAGATTTTGGTTTCTTTTCTATTTTTAGATTTTCAGAAAATTGTTTTTTTACTTTATAAGGATTATTAATTTTTAGAAATTATAATTCCTCATATTTTTATTTTTTTCAGATTTAATTGAATTAAAAATTCAATTAAATGAGAAAAGTCGAATTAAAATGAAATTAGATGAAACTGAACGAAATTATTTAGAAATTGAAATTACAAGAAATTGAGATGAAATTGAATTAACTTAAATTAATTTTGGGAATTAATTTAATCAAGAGGAATAAATTAGCTAATTAAAAAAATTAATGATAATTATTTAAACTATAGGAAATTGGAAATTGAATTTAATTAATTGATAAAGACTAGTTAATTAAAGGTTAATAAATTAAATAAACTTAATTATTTAATTAATATTTAAGGAATGATTAGGTGATTAAGAGATTAGATTTAGGAGGAAAAAATGATTAATTAATGATTAAATAACCATCAATTAATAGTAGAATAATTAGTGAATTAATGTTAACTTGCAAGCATGTCCATTTTTGGGTGTCTACATTTGCCCCTCTTTGATACAATGCGATTCTGAGCGTTGTGTCAAAGAACATATGATCAATTCCTGCCCCAACTTGCCCTGAGGATAGCAGGCGGATTCATGCCCCCTCAACAAATTGAGTGAAAAAATGTCATGTGAGTGACAATTTGTTGGCAATGATGAATTTCTATATGATAATCTAGGACACATTAGTTAGATGATATGATTCCTATGTGAATGCCTTTCTTGTTTTTTTTGTATTTTTCATGCAAATTTATAAATGCAAGATGAAATGCTTTAACTGAGCACTGTTTAGAAATGACTAAGTTAATTAGAAGAATAGTGAGTTAGAAGAAAAGTTAAGAAAAAATTAGCTAGAAGAAAATGACAGACTTATGTTATCATGAAGATGTGCTGAGTCACTGCCAGAAATATTTCACTATTTTTCATCATTGTGCTTTATTTGAAAAGGAAGATATTTGAATGCACCCAAAGATTGACCATCTGGATACCGCCACGATCTCTGATATAACAAGCAGAAAACAAACAGGGAATGTTTCAACATCATTCTAGGGTTGTCTCAGATTGTGGATGTGTGTGGTTGCGAGATGCATGACAGTACTTATCACATTCACCCTACATCATCCCTGCCCCAAAATTTTATCAAAACACTCCACAAACAACACACAAAGAAAACTGAATTATGAACCATCATAACCACTCTCACCACTCAGTGGTATCCTTGAGGAGCATAGGAACACAATCTTGAAAGATAAATTGATAATGGACTAACTTGATTGACTTTGTCAACAACCTCATTGATCGTTGATTGGTTTGATTTTGATGTTTAATTGGATGTGGATGTGTCTGGTTTTAGCAATGGACTACCCATATAAGACCGATTTGTCTGGTTTCGAGTGGATCCGCTACTGTATAAGACCATTGACTTGTTGATTGATTGACTGATTGATAGATGACAGCTTGGATTGTTGATAAAGATAGGTCTCATGAGTCCATTGCTGATTTATGAATCTCACCGATTTGATTGAAATTTGATACTTGATTGCCGCCTTTTGCTTTGTAATATCTCTAACTGGATATTATCTCGAAAACTCCTCGAATAAAACTCAAAAATACAAACTAACATTCACATGCAATATAATACGGAGGACCATATAATCGTCTTGCATTAAAACGGAGAACCAAACGAATTCGAATGATGTCGTGTGATAGCTTGTCGGAAAGCTCTCGGCGAGACACTTCAAGTCCACTACTGAAGTGCCAATAAAACTGAGTCTTGCCGACTTACTATAAATAGTAAGTATCCTGGAAACCTTGTGGAAACTGCTCCGATTGGCCTGAAACTGAAATCACCTAGGCCTAATATCCCCTTGACTACTGCCAAGCCTCGGTTAGCCCATTGGATCATGATGAAAAGGCTAACAACACGGCACAAAATAATGTGCCCTGAAAAGGGGACATTACATGCTTCTTGTGACAAATTTTATTGCAAAATTTTTTTACATGTTTTGATTTTTTGGTTGATTGATTTCTTCAGGACATTTTCTGATGTTTTTGGTCCATCATAGGATTCATATGTTTGGAGTCAAGGTATGTGTGGCATATTGTATAGGTCAACGCTCTTATCATAGACACCCCTAATATGCCTTGTTCATGGATTCCCAATGCTTTTCCTTGATAGCACATGCTTTGGAAGACCTTCTTAGCAAAGTGATACTTGTTACTTTGATAGCAAGATGCAAGTCCATTTTGAGGTAGAGGAGGTATGTAAGGCATGATAGGATCATGAGGGATACTGATCCGAATGAAAGTGGATGAACTAAGTTTATATGTAGGAGGCTCACTATTAGCTTTTGTAGGGGTGATGTGATCTTTCGGAGGACAATTAAGATCATGGAGTGGACTAGATTGGATGGAAGTGGAGGAACCCATTTGACATGCATGGGGTTCATGAACAACTTGATGTGCTTGGATCATGAGGGGGATCAGGACGAATAATAGGACTCTGCGATGGAATAGGAGGAATGACAGGATCATTTGGTAGGATAGGATCTTGTGGAGGATATGCAGGATTAGGACATGTAGGTGAAGGAATGGTAGGCTCATGAGGAGGATCTAGAAGGATGATAGGATCTTGTGGTGGACATGAAGGTGAATGGATACTTTAATCTTGACCTGGAAAGGGATTATTGGACTCCATTTTAAGGGTGGTTTTCTCTTGACTATGAATGGATCATTTGGAAGAATGGTTATGTTGGCATTAGGAGACTAACTGGTAAGGAAAGTAACCGGTAAATGGCAAAAGAGGTATTGTCATTGATTGGAAAAGAGGTGTTGTCATTTATGACTAAGGATACCAGTGTTCAATCTGTGAAACAAGGATAGACAAAGACAATAATAAGTGCGAGGAGAGACTGGTTTGGCAATCGGTGACACTGAGTAAGGAAGAAGAGACTATATCTGTTACTAATAGTGCTCTAATTGATCATCAGAGCAATCGGTCACCAAGGAAGATGCAAAGAACCGGTAACCGGTAATAGGAACTGAGGAAAGGATGCAACCGGTACAACCAGCGAAAAGGATGGTGACAGGTTAAAGTTCTTACCTGTGCACAACCTAAGGATCTTAACCGATCAAGTGAAGATTTCATCACGACTGATGAACCGGGAAAGTCATAGTTGACAAACAGTTGTCTGACTCTTTGACCGGGTTTTGTTGCACAAAATCGGGTAGACTTTGAGTTATCAAGATGATTGGTACAAGGTGCAATTGAAGGTTTTAATGCTAGAGTTTGTGGCATTACAACAAGAAGATATCTCTTGTGAAGGAAAGCTTTTGACATGCATCTGTCGTTTCTTTCATAAAGCGGATAAAGCTTGGCATGCATCGAATGTTCTCTCAATGAATTGAGACTCCATTGGGTGATGGATCTTAAGGTGATCTTTAAACAGGTCATGCATGTAAAAAGCAAATAGGGCAAGAAGTCTATATATTCCTTTGCCAGACATGTTTGCCCTCATTCTGCCAAAGAAAAGAGTGAACCTGTACGCTGAAGAAGCTACTAAGGTGAAGAGAGAAGAAGAAAGTAGAGTGTGCAAAGAAGCACAACAACCAAGGAGAACATACCTGCAGTGACTGGTGATGATTCTCAGTTGAATCAAACATTGATCTTATTAGGCTCAACAAAGTCATTATCAAAAGATCAAACCCTCTATTGCTCTTTGATAATTGCAATAGCGAAATCCCAGTATTTTGGGTGGACATTAACAGGTCTCTTGTATTAAATCCATTAATCGGGTGACATCTATTTGGATGTTTTGAGTCCTCTAACTAGGCAGTTTCTAACAGGCCTTATTTCTTAAATCCCTTAATTGGATTGCATCTAACAATGTGTTTGTAATCCTTTAACAGGGAAGGCTCCTTACAGGGTGCACTTCAGAAGAGTGCAAAGTTTGTGAGGTTTACTCACACTGTGGTTTTCTCCCGATTTGGGTTTCCACGTGATAAATTTGGTGTTGTCTATTGCTTGATTGTTTGATAGCTATTTCTGTTCTAGAATCTGTTCTGCTTACAGTTTTAGTTACATTATATTAGATTTATTTTTGAAGTTTTAGTGGGTGCTGATTCACCCCTCCCCTCTCAGCACCAGTTGGGACCATCAATTGGTATCAGAGCCAAGTTTCCTTTGTCAAAAGGCTGCTTAACCGCAACAGGAAAAAGATCAAATGATGAGGAAGGGAGGACCAAAGTTTTTTAAAGAAAACTTCACTCTATGGTGTAGCAAAATGAAGCTGTATATGAAAACCACCGGAGATAACTACAGGAATCATGTAATTCATGATTACACCGAACCCACCGGTACCTTGACACTGGATGAGCAAAAGATCAGCATAGAGCATACTGCTGCAATGGATATGATAGCAAGCATGGTACTTGATCATGTCTATGCAGATATTGAAAATTTGACAACTGCTCACAAAATGTGGGCTAAGCTGCAAACAGTATATGGTGGTGACCCACATGTTCAAAGAGCTAAGGTAGAAAGCCTTAGAGGCAAATATGATATGAGAATGAACGAGGGAGAAGATATTGAGCACTATAGCAACATAATCAAAGAAGTGATGAATTCCATCAAAAGCGTTGGAGGAATATTGAGTGAAGAAAATGTGTTAAGAAAAATACTGAGAACGCTGAGACCTCAATGTGCTATCAAGATCTCAGCCATACAGGAGCTCAGATCAATGACCACTACTCAAGTCACTCTTGACTCCCTAATCGGTAAGTTGTCTGCATTTGAATTGAGCAATTTTGATAACAACTTACCCATACAAGAAGTTGCTTTTAAATCTTTTGTTAATACCTCTTCCATCAAGAAAGGAAGAGAAACCAGTAATAGCTCTACTGGTAAGACTGAAAGTTTTGTTGAGAATCTGCTCTTAGAAGAGATGGAGCAAGATGAGTTTGAAGCACTCATTGCTAGGAGATTTCCAAGAGGTAAAGGGAAGTACAAAGGTAAACTTCCACTAAAATGTTTCTCTTGCAATAAGATAGGACACATTGCTGCAAGATGTCCAAACGATGAAAATAAAGAGAAGAGCAACCGATTCAAGAGCAGAGCAAAGGAGTGTTACCTTGCAGAAGGAGTCACAGACAATGAATTTGAAGACTCTGAAGATCAAGAAATTGCCTTTGTTGCAATAAAAGAAGAAAGCCAAGTGATAAGTGAAATGACACTTATCCCAAGATCTCATTAGCATGATGACTGGATCATTGACAGTGGATGCACTCACCACATGACTGGTGATAAGAACAAGTTCATCAGCCTAAAGCTCGATGATGGTGGATCGGTAACCTTTGGTAATAATGCTTCTTGTGCTATCAAAGGTAAAGGATCTATTGCACTTAGCAATGATGTTGTATGTGAGGATGCGTATTGGGTAGGACTCAAGTACAATCTAATGAGTGTTGCTCAACTAAACAACAAGGGATACCTGTCGGAATTCGGGCAAGGTTCTTGTGTTGTCAAGAACCAATTAGGAGCTCATGTTGGTACCGGTAGATAGAGTAAAGGGAACCTGTTCTATCTGGACTCAATGGAAGGAGCTTGCCTCATAGCATCAGTCAAAGGAGAAACAAACAAAATCTGTCTTGTAACCAAAGAGGACAGCAGTTGGCTATGGCATAAGAGGCTATGCCACATAAACTTTGATAGTATTGTCAAGGTGAGCAAGAAGTCAGTTAGAGGACTTCTTGAGATTACAAAACTTGATAGAGGTATTTGTAAGGATTGTCAGTTAGGAAAATTGACAGGAACAAGTTTTAGTAGTAAATCCTTTTCTGCTGAAAACGTTTTGGATCTCGTACACACAAATTTGTGTGGATCTATGAGAACAAAGAGCTACTATGGAGACAGGTATTTCATGCTTTTTGTAGATGATTTCTCAAGAATGATGTGGACACTTTTTCTTAGAGAAAAATCAGAGGCCTTGTACATGTTTAAAATCTATAAGGCTCGAGTGGAGGAGATCGGTAAAAGCCTGAATTGTCTGAGATCAGGCAGAGGAGGTGAATACACCTCTCAAGAGTTCACTCACTACTGTGAGGAACAGGGGATAAAAAGGAAGTTATCTGCACCAAGAACCCCGCAACAAAATGGAGTCGCTGAAAGAAGAAACAAGACTTTGATTGACTGTGCGAGGACTTTGATGATTCAGAAGGATCTCCCCTATCACTTTTGGAGAGAAGCTATCAGCACTGCTGTTTATATCTTGAACCGAGTTCAAGTCAAGAAAGGAACCGGCAAGACTCCTTACGAATTATGGTTTGGTCACACTCCTAGTGTAGGCTACTTCATAATTTTTGGTAGTAAATGTTACATTAAAAGAGATATGTATTCTGGCAAGTTTGAGCCAAAGAGTGATGAAGGCATATTTCTGTGTTATTCTACCAAGAGTAAAGCCTATCGGTGTCTGAATAAGAGGACAAGAAAAATAGTAGAAAGCATCAATGTGAAAATTGATGAATATTTAGAACCGAGAAGTAAAATTAGTCATAATGAGTATGACATTCATGAGGATCATAATGCTGAAAATACCTAGAATTCAATGAAATAAGTGCACCTGATGAAGGAGAACAACAGGTAATCAGGCCCTTGGAGCAGGATGATGTACCTGAAAACATAAGACCAACTCTAGATGATGAACATGATATTGTTCATGACCATGCTGGAGAAATTGCTCAACTAGAAGATATAGACCGGGAACACTGACCGGTTCTGTCAAGGTATGTCACATCATTCCACTGATAACATTATAGGTGACAAACATGCTAATATTCTGACCAGAAGAAAGGCTAGAGAAAGTATTTGTTTGCTTTCCAGCATAGAGCCAAAAACCACCAGGGAGGCTCTGGAAGATGAAAATTGGGTCAAGGCCATGGATGAAGAGATTGAGCAAATAGAAAAGAATGATACATAGATTCTTGTACCAAGACCATAGGACAAGAATGTCATTGAGACCAAATGGATCTACAGAAACAAATTGAATGAAGATGGAAAAGTGATAAGGAACAAAGCAAGGTTAGTCTGTAAATGATACACACGGGAGGCTGGACTGGATTATGGTGAAAGTTTTGCACCTAGGGCTAGACTGGAAGGAGTGAGAATCCTACTTGCTTATGCTGCTCATAAAAGGTTCAAAGTATACCAGATGGATGTTAAGTCTGCATTCGTGAATGGTATACTAGAGGAATAAGTTTACATTGAACAACCAGAAGGCTTCTCAGTCACAGAGAAAAGTGGTATGGTCTGTAAACTGAAAAAGGCTCTTTATGGGCTAAAACAAGCCCCAAGGGCTTTGTATGAAAGGTTGCATTCTTACCTCTTGACAATAGGATTCACAAAAATAGGAGATAACAACAATATGTATCTCAAGACTAGAAAAGAAGGTAATCTAATTGCTGAAATTTTTGTGGATGACATCATCTTTGGAGGAGATGACAAGATGAGCAAAGTCTTTGCTGAGGAGATGAAGAAAGAGCTTGAAATGTCCATGATTGGAGCCATAAAATTCTTCATTGGACTACAAATCCATCAGCTCAAAGAAGGTATTTTTATTTCTCAGTCCAAGTATGTCAAAGAAATTCTTAAATCTTTTGGGCTAGAAGAATCCAAACCGGTTGGTATACCAATGATAACTAACCTCAAGTTATGAAAGGAAGATGATGCAAAAGAAGTTAATGAGACATTGTATCTGTCTATGATTGGCAAATTATAGTATGCAATACATAGCAGACCAAACATAGCACATGTAGCAGGCATTGTAGCAAGATTCTCTGCAAATCCCAAAGAGACACACTTAATAGCAGTGAAGAGAATCTTAAGATACTTGAAGGGCATTGAGGAGTATGGCCTATGGTTTCCTCACAAGGGAGGCTTCCAAATAAAGGTGTTCACTGATGCAGATTGGGCTGGTAATATTAATGATAGAAAGAGCACAAGTGGAGGTGCATTCTTTCTTGGAGAAAGGATTGTGTCATGGACTAGCAAGAAGCAGAACTTCATTTCACAGTCCAGAGAAGAAGCTGAGTATGTTGTTGCGATTGTCAATTGCACACAGGTGATCTGGATCAAACAGATATTGGAAGGAATCCAAGAACAGATACCTGAAGCGATTGCAATTTACTATGACAGTACAAGTGCAATAAACATATCTAAGAATCCTATCATGCACTCCAAAACAAAACACATTGCTATAAAGTATCACTATTTGAGAGAGCAGGTACAAAATAAAGAAGTAAGATTGAAATATGTTCCCACAAAAAAATAGGTTGTTGACATATTCACAAAGCCATTACCGAAGAGTACATTTGAGTATCTCAGAGGTAAATTAGGGGTGAAACCCCTTCCTGATATTCAGTAAATTGGCAAAGATGTCCATCAATTCATTATGCTTCAACAAAGAAATCAGCCTCCTCTTAACTGGATTGATGAATAAGACTACTGCTCGTAGGGGGAGCAGATTTCATTAAGGTAGTCCTTCTGACTAGCCTTTGGCATTATTGTCAAAGGGGGAGATATAATGATTGGTAGAGATCCGATAGTGTCATGATTTGTTATGGTTTTGCCATCAATGCCAAAGGGGCAGATTGTTGGCATTAGGAGACTAACTGGTAAGGAAAGTAACCGGTATGTGGAAAAAGAGGTATTGTCATTGATTGGCAAAGAGGTGTTGTCATTTATGACTAAGGATACTAGTGTTCGATCTGTGAAGCAAGGATAGACAAGACAACAATAAGTGCGAGGAGAAACTAGTTTGGCAACCGGTGACACTGAGTAAGTAAGAAGAGACTATATCTGTCACTAATAGTGCTCTAACTGATCATCAGAGCAACCGGTCACCAAGGAAGATGCAAAGAACCGGTAACTGGTAACAGGAACTGAGGAAAGGATGCAACCGGTACAACCAGTGGAAGGGATGGTGACAAATTAAAGTTCTTACTTGTGCACAACCTAAGGATTTTAACCGATCAAGTGAAGATTTCATCACGATTGATGAACCGGGGAAAGTTGTAGTCAACAAATAGTTGTCTGACTCTTTGACCGAGATTTTTTGCACAAAATTCGGTAGACTTTGAGTTATCAAGATGATCGTGTAATGTCCCTTTTTTGGGGTACATTATTGTGCCGTGTTGTTAGCCTTTCACCTTGGCCCAGAGGGCTAACCGGGGCGTGGCAGTGCACCAAGAGATAATTGGCCTAGGTGGTTTCAGTTCCAGGCCAATCGGAGCAGTTTCCGCAGGTTTCTAGGGTACTTACTATTTATAGTAAGTCAACAGGGTTTAAAATTCTCGGCTTCTCAGTAGTAGACTTGGAGTGTCTCGTCGAAAGCTTTCCGGCGAGCTATCACACGTCGGCATCCGAGCTCGTTTGAGCCCCCGTTTTAATGCCGGAAGATTTCCTCACTTTATTATTTTACTTTATAACTCAACGATTATTTTATTTAAAAGTGACTTAAAGTGAAATTATAAAGAGACGAAATGGGCATATGAAGAGTCACAGTGGGGAAACTGAAGAGTCACAGCTGTAGCCATAAGAGGAGGTTTTGGAGTCTCATTCAGCATGCTTCAGTTTACGGATATTATTTCTCCTTGAGAATTCGAGAAGCTTCAACTATCGAATCATAAATTTGAGGACGAAAACCTTCAGCATTTCTTGGTGGATTGGACGGAAACCCGATTCATCCCGGTGCGGATTCACTTCAGAGTTTGCTAGTGTTTTACCAGCTTCTTTATCATCCAGTCTTACTGTTATTTGCCTGTAGTTCAGATTGGAATATTATAATCTATGGTTTTGTATTGTTGTTGTAAAATACATACCATTTTCTGAGAATTTTAATAAGATTATATCTGCTGGTTATTCGAGTATATCTGCTGGTTATTTGCATGTTATTGTTTATTTCAAATCTGCTTAAGATTTATTGGTCGAAATCAGTAAATGGTCGGTTAGGGTCATTTCAATGGTATCAGAGCTGGTTTTCCTGCCAACCTGTGAGGTTCTTTGCAGTAACAAATTCGCAGAGATTTTGTGAAGCTTTATTTTCTACAGGTTTCACCATTGGAATTCAACAAAGTGGTAAGGGGGAAAATCTTCATTAGTCAACATTTGATTATCAGTTGAAAGAGTACTGTCAAAAATACGAACAACAACATATGTTTGGATTTCCTATTGTAAGCTAGCACACATAGTATCAGAAGAAGAAAACAGTATACATTTGCAGGGATTTCTTTTGGATACCCAACCATCAGGGTGTAGTTGTGAACCCACACAAGGAGACTGGAGAGCTATTAGCAGTCTGGAACCAAAACAGTGCGGCGCTCACGTTTTGGGGACTGGGCCCATACCTCACACTGCCTTTCAGCTGTGAGCTGTCTGCAGCGTTTGAGGACTTGAAACATCCAAACACATCACTCTATCCTTGAGACACGTTAAGGGAGGGTCGAAGAGAATCCGTTGGGGCTTGCGGAATGCATAATCACTAAACGTCATCTCCCAGCACGGGTTAGAAGACACAACCGGCCAGTGGTTTGCGGGTTGTACCATGCGGGCTGTAGGCGGAGGTTGGTAAAGGGAGACCAACAATTTATTTAGTAAATCTGGTCACGTCAAGGTGACTGGTCCTGTGACCAGAGGTTGCTGATTGCGGCACTTCACACAATTGAAAACGGTGTGGACACGGAGGTAGGAGTATAGGATTGCAGTGATTGCATCCTCTTATGGTGACTTACACCAGTGGCGGGAGTCTCTGATAGTCTTTTAAAAGCATTGTCATGACACCAACAAAGTCACGCGCTAGTCTTTTGTCACCCACTTATAAGAAATGCGGGTGATTGTCTGAGCATCACAGTTGTCTATAGCAGCATACGCCATAGTAAGAGAAAGCGTACTCGCGCTTTATGCGTTGGTGCAGTCCCTTCGATATTGATATCGAGCTCGCCAGTTGAAGTCGGGAGTGCTGGAGCAATTCGGAGCCAGCATAGACCCAAAGGCACATGACACCAGTAGCCTATATTTGAACCAGTGGTTGAGATGCACTGTGCGCTCATCGTAGGATAGAATTTCTAAAACCATCCTCGGGCCGTGAAGTTAAAAAATGAGCTATTATCTGATATTCGACATTTCCTTGGGGAAATATATTCTGGCCCAGATTAGTTGATATCTGTGGGAGACCAATATGAGACTCGTCTTGGCTGGCAGCGGTGATCACATGCATAACAAGTAGCAAAAATACTGGGTTGAGGTAAAGATTTTCAGAGTTATAAATGTATGGTGAATCCTCTCAGCTAGCATGAGCCCATTAATGCTCAAGATATTCATCTGGGAATCGTGGTATGCCAAGGTGGCCTTGGAGTAAGGAGACTTATTGCATACAATTTGTGGATTAAAGGTGTTTGGCAAAACAGTGTAAGAGTAAAATGTTGCAGTCCAGAAAAGTCTACTCTAAAATTCTGTAAATGATTGTCTCCCCGAATGTATTTTTGTTAGCTATGCAATTGATTGCCGTGTTGCTATCTTGCTGTTCATGTTGCTTATAAAAGGATTGGCAATCTTCCAGAAAACAGGACAGAATTAATCACTGGACTTTTGCAATAATTTGTAAGGATGAAATGAAGAAATTTGGTTTTAAGTGTAATGTAACTGTGGTATTATGCATCCTCCAACATGTAATTGCGACCAAGCTGTGACAAGTTCTTATTACTATAATCTGTTGTGACCACATTGAGTACTGAACTATTTGATTGTTGGTCACCCACTCCGGAATGGGAAAATTCGTGAATGGCTACTACTATTGATCTGTAATTCAGGTTTAACTATTAGTGAACAATCTGAAGTCTGTACGAACTGAAAGTAAACAGAGGGGTCTATTTAATCGGGGCAATCAAAGATTGTAAGTCGGTCCAGTTTGAGTCACCTTCTGAGATGCTAATAACAGAACCATGACAGAAAGCAAACTGTTTGACAGATTTACATAAATGGGAAAAATCTGAAGGGCAACCGAAAATCTGATCAGAACAAGCAGGGAATATTACCATAGAGCTGGAAGCTCAGAAAATCAGTAAAACACATTGAGGATTTTCAGCCAGCATCATCACTGTTTACTGTTTGAATAAATTTCTATACGTCTGGATATATAAATATGCTGTAAGTCCCGTGGCATTCAAATACACAGAATTCTGGATTTAATTCCATGAAGACGAGACTAGTACATTATTAGTCTAATCCATTATTTGCATAATCTAAGATCAAACAAGTCTGCACATCTTGTTTCAATTATTTACAGCCAGCACAAATCAGAATTATTATTGCAGCGCATCATTTCTTAGTTTCAGAAAGCAATTCAGTCTTGGCACAAGTTTGGTGAAAATTAAATCATGGAGACTTTGGAAAGTCCGATTTTCTCTAAGGAGTTCAATGGCACATTCTACGGTGTGCAGCTCAGAGATATCCAAAAAGAAATGGAAATTGGGAATGAATGATGTTGCCTCGGATGGCAATTAGAGGAACATAAATTTACTAGCAGCATGCTGGCCAAACTCAACGAAATAAATTCATATCTATCTAGGATAGATCAAGCTGATTGTAGGCTTTTTAATTGGGCCATGCATCCCACAATGGTTGCTTTGGTGCAACGCAGATTTATAGACCATCCACTTCGAGATGTTAGGCTTGCAGTCGCCTCATGTCTCAGTGAGATCTCTCGGATTACAGCTCCCATCATTCCTTACACCGAGCACATTTGGAGGTAGGTGTTACAGTTGATTGTAGACAACTTAGATGGACTGAGATATGACAGAGACTCTACTTTTGATAGACAGGTAAAAATCTTGGAGTTAGTGGCAAGCACTAGAGTTTTTAGTCACATGCTGAATCTTGGTTATGATGAAATGATTCAACAGTTATTTCAGTGTCTCCTAAACAATTACAGGGACCGTCATCCAGATGGGGTGAAGAAATGCTTAATGACTATCTTATCCTCGATCTTAGATGATGACTATGACATATGCAAACAATTGTGATCTGAATTGTTGGCATTATGGAGAGGAGGAATAAGGAACGCATCCATGACATACAAACTCTCAGCTGAATTGATTAAGCTTCAGGCTAAGAAATTCATGAGTTCATTGTTTGAAAATGAGCAAGTCTCTTTAGGCTTACAGGTCACAGGATCTCTGGTTATAGGCCAGGACTCCGTGATTGCAGGGCAGATTTGTTTTTTATGCCAAGAGAGCTGGTCATAGGGGCATGTTTGCACGATTGATCAAGGGAAAGATAAATTGCAGCCTAGTGATAGAGACATTACAGTTGAGACTACCCCACTTTCGGGACATAGTGGTGAGAGTTCAGAACTCTACTTTGGTGATTTCATGGCGGAGTTTGATAACTCCATGGTTATAGGTTGTGGTAACGAGTTGGGGACCTTCAGCGATTCCGGTAATGAGGAATCATGTGACTTCTTTAGCAACATTTCACTTTTGCATCACACGGATATAGATGACCCATTTGGCAGTGCATCTTGGGGTAACACTGATGAGAAGTGCGTCTTAAAGAGTCAGCTAAAAGTTAGTGATGATGCCATTATTGTAGCGCTAGTTCACCATGATGGCACTCACCAGATCATTGATGATCTATACAGGACAACTCAGAGAGATCAAGGGCAAGATGACAGGAGGATTGGATACTTTACTACAGATTTACAGGGAGTCAGGATAGTAGTCGAGGATTGGAAATCAAAGTACTTGAGATTACTTACAGACCGTGACCACCTGTTACAGGTTGTCAGGATTTATGCTGAGCAGTTGAGGAATAAGGAGGAAGAGATCGATAAGCTCAATAAGGAGGTTAGTGCTACTCAGGGCACTTTGGAGTATACTCGTATTGCTCTACAGGAGGTGAGAAATCAGATTGTGGTCTCTAGCCAGTTCAGGGAGCAGGATGACAGAGATAGGTCTGAATTCTATCAGGGGGTGATTTAGGAGCTTAACATCATACAACAGACCTATGACTTGGACAATTGTCCGAGGAAATCTTTGGGTCATCGAGAGTTTCTTGGTGAGTTAGACCACTTTCAGAAGATGGATAACTCCTTTTTTGATATGGGTGCGGAGTTGACTATTGATAATCTCCTCTTTGAGTTAGATGAGGGAGATACTTCCTATCCCCAGGAAGAGGACGATGTTAGTTGCAGGGTCTGGAACTCAGGTGCAGTCATCAGAGGTGAACCTCGGTCACCAGGTTGGAGTAGCAGGATGAGCTCAGTTGATGAGCATTGTGGTTTGTGTACCCGTAGCCCAGGAGAGGTAGCTATATCTTGTGGCATGATGAGTGATATGTGTCTTCTTACACTACCACTCGGTGATGATGTTGATCAGGTAGGACTTATTCAGTACGGGGTTATCAAGTTTGGCATGTTGGTTGGTGTGAATTTTTCACGCAATGGTATACATTGTATGACTCCGAGTATTGGGAGACAGTCAATGAGTCCTTGTGCTGATTTGGGGTTTCTTGTAGCGCTGTTCAGTACATTGTAGGTAGAAGCCTTATCCGGCGGTTTTGACAGTTTCCCTCTTTAGTGCAGCTTCTGGTTTAGACTACAATTCAGAGGGGCATACTTGAGGTTGATTCTTGTGCTTGGAACCGATTGGTATGAGTTTTGGGGTTCTCCGACATACAATTGTAGAGGCGCGGGAGGTCCTAGTTGGAGTGAGGTTCTTAGTTGGGTTGAGACCTTTCTTACAGATGATAGCAGCACAAGGCAGATTGGTTCGACAGATCCTGGAGAGGTTTGGGATCCCGACATTATATGGGCTGCTGTTTGGTTATTGTTTGAGTGGCTTCACGGATCAGAGCATAATGACTGGGTCAGTTTCATCTGACAGGTTGGGGGAGCCGCTTCCCTGACGTTGGTTTGGGATCCAGGTATTTGATCTCAGCATGCAGACACCGATTGCTTGAGGGCAAGCAATCTCCGGGAATGGATGATTGTAATGTCCCCTTTTTGAGGTACATTATATTGTGCCGTGTTGTTAGCCTTTTCACCTTGGCCCGAAGGGCTAACTGTGGCGTGGCAGTGCACCAGGAGATAATTGGCCTAGGTGGTTTCAGTTCTAGGCCAATCGGAGCAGTTTCCGCAGGTTTTCAGGGTACTTTATTTATAGTAAGTCAGCAGGGTTCAGAATTTTCGGCTTCTCAGTAATGGACTTGAAGCGTCTCATCGAGAGCTTTCTGGCGAGCTATCAAACGTCGGCATTCGAGCTCGTTTGAGGCCCCGTTTTAATGTCGGAAGATTTCCTCACTTGTTTATTATTTTACTTTATAACTCAACGGTCATTTTATTTAAAAGTGACTTAAAGTGAAATTATAAAGAGACAAAATGGGCATATGACGAGTCACAGTGGGGAAACTGAAGAGTCACAGCTGCAGCCATAAGAGAAGGTTTTGGAGTCTCATTCAGCATGCTTCAGTTTATAGATATTATTTCTCCTTGAGAATTCGAGAAGCTTCAGCGATCAAATCAGAAATCTAATGACGAAAACCTTCAGCATTTCTTGGTGGATTGGACGGAAACCCGATTAATCTTGATGCGGATTCACTTCAGAGTTTGCTAGTGTTTTACCAGGTTCTTTATCATCCAGTCTTACTGTTATTTGCCTATAGTTCAGATTGGAATATTATAATCTATGGTTTTGTATTGCTATTGTAAAATACATACCATTTTCTGAGAATTTTAATAAGATTATATCTGCTGGTTATTCGAGTATATCTGTTGGTTATTTGCATGTTATTGTTTATTTCAAATTTGCTTAAGATTTATTGGTCGAAATCAGTAAATGGCCGGTTAGGGTCATTTCAGATCAGTACAAGGCACAATTGAAGGTTTTATTGTCGGAATTTGTGGCATTAAAACAAGAAGATATCTCTTGTGAAGGAAAGCTTTTGACATGCATCTGTCGTTTCTTTCATAAAGTGGATAAAGCTTGGTATGCATCAGATGTTCTCTCAGTGAACTGAGACTCCATTGGGTGATGGATCCGAAGGTGATCTTTAAACAGGTCATGCATGTAAAAAGAAAATAGGGCAAGAAGTCTATATATTCCTTCGTCAGACATGAATATAGTTTGCCCTCATTCTGCCAAAGAAAAGAGTGAACCTGTATGCTGAAGAAGCTACTACGGTGAAGAGAGAAGAAGAAAGTAGAGTTTGCAAAGAAGCACAACAACCAAGGAGAACATACCTGCAGTGACTGGTGATGATTCTTAGTTGAATCAAACAACGATCTTATCAGGCTCAAGAAAGCCATCATCGAAAGATCAAACCCTCTATTGTTTTCTGATAATTACAATAGCAAAATCTCAGTATTTTGAGTGGATATTAACAGGTCCCTTGTATTAAATCTTTTAATCGGGTGACATCTGTTTGGGTGTTTTAAGTCCTCTAACCAGACAGGTTCTAACATGCCTTATTTTTTAAATCCCTTAACCGGGTCGCATCTAATAGTGCGTTTGTAATCTTTTAATAGGGAAGGCTCTTTACAGGGTGCACTTCAGAAGAGTGTAAAGTTTGTGAGGTGTACTCACACCATGGTTTTCTCCCGATTTGGGTTTCCACGTGATAAATCTGGTGTTGTCTATTGCTTGATTGTTTGATAGCTATTTCTGTTCTAGAATCTGTTCTGCTTACAGTTTTAGTTACATTATATCAGATTTATTTTTGAAGTTTTAGTGGGTGCTGATTCACCTCTCCTCTCTTAGCACCGGTTGGGACCATCAGGGTAGAATGTTATGATCTTGCTTAGGAATAGGAAGTGGAAGGTCAATAAGACTTGGAAGGATAGTTTGTTCTTGGGATAGATGGGAATCATCATTGATAGGATGTACATGGATGGTAGGATCGTTATTAAATTCTAAGAAGATAGGATCTTGGTCAAAAACTGGACAGGTTTGGTGATTGTTGGGATCTTGATCTTGATTTATTTCAAGACTTGTTTCTTAATGCTCTACATCACCCTCTTGACATGGGGTATGATTTTGGACATGTATGGAGGATTCTTGGAGGGTTTCAATGATTTGACATGGAGGAGAAGGACTTTGAATGGGACTGACTGGATTAGGTTTGTTTAGGATTGGACCATATGGTGGCATTGGATCTAGGATAGTTGAGTTGTAGAAGGGAACTATATTGTGAAAGGGATTATCTTGGAGATCCATTGTGGAGAGCTCTTGGGAGGTCTCATCACTGGATATATGTTTTGATAGAAATGGAAAAGATTGCTCTTGTGACACTTTAGGATATGAAGGACTGGTGGGAAATATGGAGGCTTCTTGAGGGACAACTTCTTCATGGGGGGTAGATGTGTCATTGGTGCGGTTATTTTGGAATGTGCCATTGCTAGACATGGGTAGATGATTTTGATCTTGTTCAACAATAAGATGATGTTTGTCAACTAGTTTTTGATGCAAACGATTGAAAGGATTAGATTGAAATTTTTCTTGCTTGAGCGTTCTTGTTGGTGATACCACATTGACATTTGCATGTTCAAAGGATGACATTTTTGCAATTGTGATTATTTTAGAAATCCTTGGTGGTGGATTTGAGGAAATAAGATGTTCATCGACATGTGATGTGATTAGAGCCATATAGGTTGATTGATTAACAGGGTAGGGATATAAGTCCTCTATGGTGTAAGACTTTGGTTGACGTTGATTTTGAAGATCGTTTAGCTGATTTTTTTAGGTCTTGCATTTGTTGTATGAGGATATTAGTTTGCAATTGTTTGTGTGCCAACTTGGGGAAACTTTCTGAATAGACAAAAGGGTCTATGCCATCATAGTAGTTGGGTTCTTGTTCTTCTTCGTATGGAGGAAATTAATTGAAGGACATGTCATCTGAGTTATTTCTTGTTTGATATTGGGTTACTGGTCTCCAAGCAAAAGGATATGGAAGATACCTCTTTCTATTGATTTGAAGTGTTTGGAGTGGTTCAAGTTGTTGTAGCAGTGATTCCAAGATTAAAGGGTGTCTTTTGGATTGAAGTTTGATAGAGAAAGACTCGTCTCTATGATTAAGACTTGTTGATGTTTGATTGTGATCTCTTAGTTCTAAGGACCTGGGATCGTTGACGGTGAACTTTGAAATCTTGATCTTAAGGCTGTTTTGACAACACTTGTAACATGAAACTTGAATGCAACAAACAAAATGACAAGCACAACACTCACTTCAATCAATAGTCCTAGTAGCTAAACATTGAGTGTATGTTCCAGAATGTTTTGACGAGTCTTGCACAAGAAGAGATTCCAGACAATCTACCTAAGGTCCATTGTTTATACATGGCTGAAAAAGGTGGCTTGTAATTAACCAGGTTCTAGTAAGGATTTCGTTCAAAGAGCTTGCTTTTACCTCTCTTTCAAGAGCTTCCCACCACATGGCAATAAGGTTTTGCGCAATCCGTGAGGATTACTAGAGGAAGGCTATTCCATGCTCTTTGTCCTTCACCCCATTAAGGATGAAGGTGTTTTGTTTTATAGTGGGTCAGAATACTGCGGCTAAAGCAGTTGTATCCCACTTTGGGCTTTCCCTCTCACCGGGCTCGCTAAGGAAAATCTCAGGAGGTATGCCCCTAAGGCTCAAATTAATCTACCTAAAGAAATCAGAGAAATGAAACTAAGAGCAGGTCTAGGAGTCTGATCACCCTAAGAAGCATGAGAGCATATCCCTACTACTTTTAGCTTCTAAACACAATAGACATGATTTGTTCATCTTCAAGCCTTTGATCTAAAAGACAAATAAAGAGGCTTTCAAATTATGTGTTTGTTCATTCTTCGACCAACCTTTATATTGACAAATTCGACATGTTTGGCATTTTGATCACCTTGAAAAGGTGAGGGCATGGGCCTAATACGGTTTTTGACAAACAAGGAGGCTTTCCCTATTTAGACTAGATTTTGAACTTTGAAAATGCCACAATCTAAACAAATGACTTCAAAGCAAAGGTTTAGGGCTTACCTTATTCAAGCTAGGCGAACCTAGGTGCATTTTTGAGATTGTATTGTTTTTCATACGTACCTAGGCGATCGTTCCAATTTCTAAGCATCCATAGTAGCTCCCACACATGTTAGTCCCACACAAGATAGACAAAGTGAAGGAAAATAATTAAAACTAAAAGAAAAAACTAACACTAAAAACAAAAGGAAAACTAAAATTTAAAAACTAAAAAATAGAAACTAATTAAAACTAAAAACTAAAAACTAAAAAAACAAAACTAAAAACTAAAAATTAAAGACAAAAAACTAAAAAAAAGTAAAATCTAATTAAAACTAAAACTAAAACTAAAAACTAAAATCTAAAATCTAAAAATTAGAAACTAATTAAAACTAAAAACTAAAAAAAAACCAAAAAAAAAAACTAAAATCTAAAAACTAAAATCTAAAAAACTAAAAAAAATTAGAAACTAATTAAAACTAAAAACTGGAAACTGAAAAATACTAAAAATTAGAAACTAATTAAAACTAAAAACTAATTAAAACTAAAAGAAAAACTAATTTAAAAACTAAAAAGAAAAACTAATAACTAAAAGAAAAACCAATTTAAAACTAAGAAGAAACCAAAAAGGAAAAATACTATAAAAACTTGAAAATAAACTAATCTAATAAGAAAGTAATTACGTGACAAGGCTTGTTTTCATGAATATCATGACAGGTTTCAAAAGCATTGTACATGGCATGTATGAAATGGACTTAATAAAAGTCCTTGTAAACTTTCAAACGCATGAAACTTGCAAACCATTTGGTAATGAAAATAGATTATGAAGACGGGAAAGAAAAAATCTTGGCCATATGGACGAAGTCTGGAAATGAAAGTTTGGCTGTCTTCAAGGGTTGTTGGGCTATTCATTCACGTTGGGTTCACCAAAATGTATATGGGAAATCTGCACACTCAAACAAATGAGATTAGTAGCACCGATTTAAGCAATAAATGTAAATCTAAACTACTAAACAAATGCACCTACAAACAGAAAAATAAGGAATATTATAATCAGAAATAAGCACTCAAAGTAATGCAAACCAAAAATAAGATTCCAGCCTTTTGTTGCTTCTCTTCAATCGATGGAAGTGGTTGCTCTCAAGAATGATTCTAGCAGCACTTCGACTCCGATACTCTAAGAAAATATGATAAATAATGATTGCTAAAAGACTATGTTGATAATTGAGCAGAGATTTGATGCATAAATTTGTGATAAAATTGTGAGAGTAGAGGGTTGCTTATATAGAAACATGGGTTAAAATGAACGGTTGATATCGATCAGAGAAAATCACGATCGGCGAACGAGAAGAGATGAGATTGAAGAAATTTTGGGAAAGTTCCATTTTGAACTGAAAAAAAAAGAAGATAATATCATAAGATATTTTCAATTATGGAGAGAGAGTTTCCAAAAAACTGAAAGTAAAGATTTTTGGTTTTTTTTTTGATTTTATATTTTCAGAAAATTATTTTTTCAGTTTATGAGGATTATTAGTTTTTAGAAATCATAATTCCTCATATTTTTATTTTTTTCAGATTTTTGAGGATTTATTGAATTAAAAATTCAATTAAATGAGGAAAATGGAATTAAAATGAAATTAGATGAAATTGAACGAAATTAATTAGAAATTGGAATTTAGAAGAAACTGAATTAACTTAAATTATTTTTGGGAATTAATTTAATCAAGAGGAATAAATTAGCTAATTTAAATAATTAATGATAATTATTAAATTTAATTTATTTAAACTATAGGAAATTGGAAATTGAATTTAATTAACTGATAAAGACCAATTAATTAAAGGTTAATTAATTAAATAAACTTAATTATTTAATTAATATTTAAGGAATGATTAGGTGATTAAGAGATTAGATTTAGGAGGAAAAAAGATGATTAATTAATGATTAAATAACCATCAATTAATAGTAGAATAATTAGTGAATTAATGTTAACTTGCAAGCATGTCCATTTTTGGGTGTCTACAGTTTGCAGATGAATACTTTTTTTTGACAATCTTATTTCAACTCAACCTAGAGCTCCTTCTTCTGCCCTGCATAGAAGAAGTCATTCTGGAAGCAATAAGCTAGGAGAAAAAAGTGTTGGAGTATAAAAGCTCCATCAAATTCCATGACCCTGCATCATCCTTGTCCAAAATTCCAACATTTGTCAGGCAAAGACTGCAAAAGGCCAAGAATCTGCCCAAAAATCAGCCTTTTAAAGATGAGTCAGAAAACATAAACTAAAACAAATTGCACCATAGAGGATTGAAGATAGCATTTTCTCATGAAGTCAGAACATGGATAATATTGGCTTAAACAAATCAGATAGATTCCAAAATCCCATAACCTTGCACTAAGAATAAATATTAAATAGATAATGGTATTCCAGTTTACTTGACCATTTTTTCAATACAGAAAGAGCCCAAACTAAACTGCTCATAGGTAGATCCAAAATGCCAAATTAGATATTAACATTGCACTTAAGATAGAAAGTCAGCTCATCCTACAAATTTTCTTCGAAGTCTCTTTGCACCAAAGAAACAAGTGTTTTGAAATTTTTTCTTGTGGACGAGATTTCCATTATCATGCCTGAACAAGAGGATCAAATATTTATAACCAGAGAAGAATCCAAACAAAAAAATTCAATGCAATCAACAGAGTCTGCTTGTTCCATTCTAGGGAGTTCGGATTCTTAAAACTTTGCAGATTTCACTTCATTTACATAATATTCTGAACAAATGTCATAGGCTAAAGATTTGACAAATGAGCTATCAAAAAAGCAACAATCCCTTGCAGACAAGAAAACAAATGCAAGGCAGAGAAAGGCATACTGTTTGTTTGTTCCAACTCACTGCCGCTCCTCTCTTGTGCTATTCTCATAATGATAGAAAAGGAGAAGGATGGTGTGTGTTTAAAGCACCCACATGAGTGGGAAAGGGCCAGCTGACACACTTTCCCATAGTTAATACTATTGACATGTATATAAAGGAAATACTAATGAGATAAAATTACAGGTGATGTTGTTCTCTTATATTCCAAGGGGCATGTCCCCAAGAATGCTTATGAAATTTCCCAAAAACAGCGTTGGAAAAGGGGCACTTGGCATGGAAAAAATGTCTCCTTTTGGAGTTTAACTCAATCCCCAAGTTTGCAAGAAATGTCACCACTTTGTTACTTTCTCTTTCAACATCATTCCCTGGATGTGAAGTAATTTCCTGACATAGTTGCAAGCACTTCTCATTTCAGCTATTAACTATTCTAGCCCCCTTTTTTGACTACATTGATTACTGCTATTGAATCACTTCAATCCTAAGCTTCACGTTATTTCTAGGATGCGGTAAGCAGTGGATGGTGGGACGTGTTTATGTGATGGCTATGATGGGAGGCCTTTTTCAAGGGGACGACAAGGGTGGCAATTAAAAAAATCTAGGAAATTTCAATTATTCATATATTTGAAAATTTGTATTTTTTAAATATAAAAAACTAAAAATGGAGGGATTTAAATGACGTGTCAGTGTAAATCTACAGCTGCACAAGATGAGTTCCAACTCCATTGCCAATTGTAATGTCCCCATTTTAGCTCACCATGGTTGGTGGTATGGATTAGCCTATCAGTGGCCCTCACAGGCTAAGTTAGAGGGATAAAGGGTCTTAGTTGGTAGAACTAGAGGTAAATTCCCACTCCAGAGGTCAGGGATGCTCAGGATTGATCTTCCTTTGAGTCAGATCGGCACACTTACTATTTATAGTGTCTATTTTGGGTAAGTTAGAGTTTCCATCTTTAGCAGGGCGCCTAAACAACTTGGTGACAGTGTTGAGATTCAGTATCATTAACTGAAGCAATTATTCAGAGACTTACTATTTATAGTAAGTCATTGTTGAGGAGTTTCTATATCTGACAGGGATACCTAGATTCATGGTATACACAGTGATTGACTCATTCGTTAGTTGGCTCAGTTTGAGGGACTTACTATTTATAGTAATTCAATTATGCCCATGTTGCTATATTTGGCAGGGCACCTGGACTGGCCTCAGTTGTAGTGATGACCCTTGGCATCTTTGTTGATTAGGTATTCAGGAATTCACTAATTCTAGCAAGTCAGGGGTTGATAGAGATGGACCCTAACTATTTTTAGTGAGGGAGATGGATGCACAATGGATAAAATGGTTAATTCCTAGGTTCAGACGGAAACAAGAAAAATGATTATTTTTGGAGTTACTTTATTTTAATTATTAATAAAGTAATACTTTATTAATAATTAATGATAAACTGCAATTATAAAGTTATATTTTTACTTTATGTAAATGGGGCCACTTAATGACTTAAAAGTCATTTAATAAAGTGCATCACAATAATATAATATAACTTTATGGTTTAAGTGCACTTTATTTAAAAGGGAGATATAAGTGTTTAATAAAGTATACTTTATATTGTGCACCAAAAGGAGGGGTATAATTGAATATTATAATTGAATTGGAACAAAAGAAAATGGTATCAAAAGCTAAGTAATTTTTAAGTTATGAGAAGTGTATTTGTGAAGATACAAAGGGATTTCTCTTGAAGAATTATAAAAAGCTAAGGCAAGAGAAAATCAATTTTATTCTATTGTGCATTTGTTTTTGTTGATTTGGGTGAAGTGAAATTTGGAAGAAGAAGGGTTTCAAGTTTTGAGCTTGAAGAATTGTAAATTCTTCCAAGTTTTTCCAACGTTTTGAATTGGTGAAACTATCGAGTGAATTGTACCATTGGTGGCTTCAATCAGAGGTCACATTTGTATCTAATTGGATCGAATTTGTGTTAAGGGTTTTAGTGCTTCAAATTCAGAGAATTGCTACAGTGCAGACAGGTGTAAATCTTAGATTGCAGCAATCCATTGTTGGCTGCAATTCATCTACAGGAAGCAATGGTTTTTATTTTGGGCAGTGTTAATCACAATAGGGGCTGCATTATTGTTTAGGGGGCACGTGAATGATTAATGAAGGCTTGTTTGTATTTGTAAGGGCCAGCGATTTAATACCAGCATCTATATCAGAGATATCCATTATTCAGGAAGCTGCGATTTCAACAGATAAATTCATGGCTTGTCATTTCCCATAAAAACCAGGTTCTTTGATGTATTTTGCATTATTATATCTATTGGCATATGGTGCTGCTGTAGATGCACATTTTATATCATATTTTGTAATTGGCATTTGGATTGTGAGGCATAACAACTTATACTTGGTTTAGCATATAAATGAAGGCAATATAGGATTGCATACCAATTGTTTGTCAAAATGCTTAATTGTTGTAAGTGACTAATTTGCATAAAGATTTGCATTTGGGAATTGAAAGGATGCATGCCAAGTGTTTGTGAAAATTTCCATTGGCTGTAGGTGCACATTTTACATGTAGAAAGCATATGTATGCATTTGAAAAGACCAAAGGAAGTTGCATTTGCACTTGGTTTTTTGCTAAGACATTGTAGTGCTAATGTGTAAGCATTTGAACATCATTTGAAACCATTTAAAGTGATCAAAAGGCCAATCTGAAAACTAATAACAACAAATTAGAGGTTTCATGACAAGTGTTTGACAATATCTCTTGAGCCTTAAATCAGCAAGTTAAGGTTAGCTTAGCAAGGGATATTACAGTGGTATTAGAGCTTGCATGCAAAGTGTTCGACAAATTGTCAAACATCCAAAATTAAGTGTTTGTCAGAATTAGAACCACAGGGGGTTCTTACACCAATGAAGGTCATCCAGCCAGGATTGATGATGATGAGCCCATGTTTCCTTTTCAGGTGCCTCACCCAATGTAGGTGTGCAGCAATGTAGAGGTCAATTTTGCAGCAAGGTAATATCCGTTTTTACCCTACCCATGTTAATTGTGCCTGAAATCCTCTTAGACCTACTCTTAATGTACAACAAATATTTACAGTGTCAATTTCAAATGTTGCAACTTCCTTTCTCACTTTTCTCAAGGCATAAATCACACTATTGCTCAATTGTATAGTGGCCCTACCCTGATGAAGCTGGCAATAGCTCTGGTCTTACTTAGTCCTTTCAGGCCCAAAGGCTTGATCATAATAATGGAGATTTGTCTATTTCACCTGAGAACCCCTGAGAACCCCTCCAAATTTTTGATGTGAAATGCCTAAACAAATCAGCCATATGGAGAAGTGAGTAATTTAATTTGAAATCAGATTTGGAAAATCAGACCTCTATTAGAAGGATTTCATCTCAAACTTGGGTGAAGTTATAACCTGGCCATGGACAAGCATGTCCAAGCATCTTGTGATTTTTGCTGGCCATCTAGGGGAAAACTATATGATTTCAATGACACTTTCCGTCCAAAATTTTGATTTGAAATGCCTAAACAAGTCAGCCATATGGAGAAGTGAGGTAATTTAATGAGAAATCAGATTTGGAAAATCAGACCCTCGTTAGAAGGATTTCATCTCAAACTTGGATGAAGTTACAATCACAACCTCCCTTCAAATGTAATGCTTTTCTAACAATCATGTTGACATGGTTCAAATTGGGCTAAAATGGGAATTTTCAAAATGGTTTCATCTATCTAAATCCATAATTTGAAGGTGAAAAATGCAAAGTTATAAAGAATTTTGTATCTATTTCATGAGTTTGATACAATTCTTTCTTTGTTTTGCATGGTAGCGATGAAGGTACGAAATGCTTGGAGATCAAAAGACTGTGGCAAGATTTCATCAAGAAGACAAGACCAAGCTCAAGGATGGTTCAAGATCGAGGATAAAGTGAAGATGCAAGTTCAAGATGGATATCAAAGAACAAGTTGCAAAACGAGGTTGGCTAAGTCCACAAGTGAAAAAACGATTATCAAACTTGAATTCCCTCCAGGAATCCAAGTTCAATTGGACTAAGTAGAATAATCCAGTTACATGAAATTTTCAGAAGATTAAGGCCAAGAGGTTAAGGTTTCAAGCAATTTTCACGAGAAGATTTCCAAAGGATGAAGGAAATTTGTGAGATGAAGCAATTTGGGAATATGCCATCACAATTGAAGGCTTGATAATATTGAGTATCAAGAGATATTTTATCATCACCAAGGGATTTATCAAGATTATAAGATAAGAATGTTGAGGTGGTGTACACATCTTCGACCAATTAGAAGGCTCCAATTGCATGTGTCCAAGCACCTTCAATCAGATCATGCCAAGTGTACATGTGGAGTCCACATAATACTTCTACCTAACCAATTCTCTAATTGGTCAATAAAACAATGTAATTTTCTTATTGGTCCATAAATTGGTGCCCAATTGTAATCGACCAAATATTTAATACTTGTAGCTATTAGTTGGATTAGGGCTGTGTTGGCTAAATCTTAGCCCTTGATTTCAAAGCAATTAGAGCCATTCATTGTATTTGAACTGCTACAAAAGGCAAAGCCTTGTCATTTGTAAGGGGAGAGCCTTGGAGAAATTGTTGCCGTAATGCTATCAACGTAATTGCTAATTCATTGTTGGTCTTAATGGTGAATTACTTGTGTTGCTTTGGAGTATTGCATGGTTTGTACATTTCCTCGCTTAGATTAGGATTTTATTTCATGTTGGTTAGAAAGTGTTTAGTTGAATGGAAGATATTTCAGATGCATCTTTGGTGAACTTGCTTAGACCAAACCACTAACTGCTTGCTGATTGTAAGTTTTCCTTGCGTGGTCGCATGACATACTTATGAGCTTTACTTCGATTATTGCTTGCATATCGATATGCATCAATGGACGGTGTTAATGGAATGGTGATAGTTTGAACGTCTTACATTTACAAAAGCATTCATCAATGGTGATGGTTGATGTCAATGACTAAACTTAGTCTAGTAGAGTCACAAAGGCATTCATCATCTGTTGAATTCTAGGAGTAGATTAAATCTTTCTCAACCCTTATCCCTTTGCAGTTTGATTGATTGGAAGTAGTTGGAAAAAAGTTGATATCCATTGATTGAACAACGCAAGTCCCTTTGTGATACCCAACATATCACATCATTAAAACCGAGTGAGAGTCTATAATAAGAAGGAACCTTGGGCTTGTTTCATTTGATCACACAATCCATATCCATTATTTAGCATATGAGCATCCTTATTCAAGAGAGAGTTGGAGATTTGGTATATCACTTGAAATATTGAGTATTCGATGTTGCATGTTGTAGTCGCATAAAACTTGCATCAATAGAGCCCAGCAGTTCACACAGTACAATGAATAGATTTTATTACCCGGCGACGCGTTTCCGACATAATTTGACCCATCCCGGAAACTCGGAAACTTTTGGAAACCCGTCCATTGGCTGTCCCATAAAATTAATGTTTGAGTTTTGATAATTTGTTTGACTTCCACTCTCATGTGAACTCTCAATTTAAATTATTTAACACAAACCTTATATGTTAAGGTTTCAATAATGCATATAAGCATGCTTTATCCATGTTTTTATATGAATATTTAAAATTTTCCTAAATATTTTAATTTTTTTCTATTTTTTATATAGTCATCCCCACTGCTGTCCCCTGCTCTGGGAAAAAAAAATTCCGTCCCAGAAACTTGTTTCCCCATCCCCCTATCCCTCTGTCCTGGAAACTAATTATCCTCTGGCATAAAACTCTGATTCCCAACAGTAGTACCTTACTCTGTTTAGTCACTTGGCATGCTGTTTGGCCATTATCAATCATCAACAACTCATAAACAATTAGAATGCAAATTGCAGCATTCATCAATTTGGATAAACAATATTTAAAATTTGAATGATGATGATCATGTCAGATTCTTCACTAGTAATAACAGACCATAATATAATTTAAATGAGGCTCAGCATTCAGATCTATCAATGACATAAACCATAATATTTGTCCCTCACAATAGAAAGTGCAAATTACAGAAGAGATAAATGGGCACTGATAATTTATTACATGCTACACCAGCCACAACTAGGAAACTTGTAATTATGGCACTGAAATAACCCAAAGAGATAGATGGTGATTGCAGATTGCCCTACACCAGATGCAGCAAAAAAATAGCACTGCTATTTTTCCCTCTGCAGCTAACGATGGGTTTCAATTTTGCCACAATTTTCTTGCAACACAAAGTATTGAAGATTTCTGTCACCACTCTACTTGACAATCTCAGAGGGTTTTTGTCCTCCATATCATGTCTCCAAGGGTTTCAACCTTGAGAGCTTTAGTTTGCAAATTTGTTTGAAAATAAAGACAATGGATGTAAAAGGAGGGCACTGGCTTTTGCCTTTATAAGCATTGCAATTTTTGGGCTCTCAAAATAACTTTCCCTCCAAAAATTAAAATAAATAAAAAATACATTTTAACTATTAAGATGAGCCAAAAAGGTCACAAAAGGATGGTTAATGATGCAACAATAAGTTCCCCACATATAGAGATAATTGGGCCCCAAAAGGTGGTCAAGGCTGTCAACCTTGAGAAAGGGACAGGGCAGAAAGAATGCAATCAACACCAGAGTGATTACCTCCATTAAATGGAGATATTCAACATCAAAATCATAGTATAGAGGGTATTGAGTGCCTCATAACTGCTGATGAGGCCAAAAGAATGTTCTATGAACATCTGGAATAATAATTTATCAATTAGAACAGCATACCATCCCAAGCAACAATCAGTGATTAGCAAAATCTCTACTGCTGCGTCCAAGGCTCTGAATGGACTTGTGTCATCACAGGCCCCCAAGGTTCTCTTCCCACGCATAACTGGCCACCTCAATAATTCTTTCCAACCACAGCAAATTTTTTATATTTTGTTTCTAAAATTACCATGTTATTAATATGGCTGGGCTGCAGGGATGGCTTGCCAATCTTTGGAAGGTTGTGGGACTTAAGGTGTCCCCTCACCAACCCGAGGATAGCCAGCCACCCCCTGCTGACCCCTTTTGCTTTTTAGCTGTACCAGGGACGTTTCATATTCTTTCCATCAGACGGGACAGCTTCATGGATGTTTCCTATTGTCCATGCATCCCTGAAATGTCTTGGGGATGGGAACAATGGGATTTGCCTAGGGGATGCTTCTGCATAGAATATAGCTTCAATTTCAATATCCGACAATCCTTGGTGATCTTGAGGTTCTCTAAAGTATGTTTTCTTCAGAAAAGTTATTAGTTACAATCCTAGAGCTTCAAAAGAAATTAGTACTGGATTTCCCTGATCCACCCCAAGCTTTGGCATAGCAACATTTCCTTTTGAAGGCATCATCAAGATCAAACCTTAGAGTCTCAGACAACCCACACTGGAGTGCTCCAATTTTTCTAACCCCATTATTAGGGATTGCTATGGGATATTTTGTTCTTGATTTAGAGATTTATATATTTAAATCTATTAAATCTGTGACCTCTATGGAACATTAATGAATAGACTTATGAATGATGTTAACATTCTTTTCCCTTTAACTATTACATTCAAGATGCACATCTCAATGGAATTTGTGTTATTGCATTCTAGTTGTACATAAGCATTTGTAAAAACAACTACTAAACGTGTCAACCTTGCATATATAAATTTTACATTGTTTTTGATGTTTTCAGGCAGAAGTAATGTCATCTGTAGAGCATCTCTTGTCTTCTGTTAGTGTACAGGTATCTCCAAAAACTGATTTCTCCTTTAATTCCATTTGTTTTCTTTCATTGTATTCATTTATTTGGTAGGCTTTTACTCATTGTAATTTTTGTGAATCTCTCCTGTTTCTGTTGTTTGGGACACGACAGAAATTACTCTTTATTGATACTGCTGAGAATATACATGATGTTTTGCGGCCACATTGGTCGCTAGCTACGGAAGGGCGAGGGCGTGTAGTCCAGGCACAACCAGACATGTTGGAGATTATTCCGTTAGGTGCTTCAAAAGGGGCTGGAGTACAGATGCTGCTTAATCATCTTGGAGTAAATAGTGATGAGGTTTGCTTTGTTTTCTTAATGTAGTTTTTGTTATATTTTTCTTTAGTCTCCTATAATTTCTGGCTGAGTGTATTTTTTGTTTAATTCCTGCCGGTCAGGTGATGGCCATTGGGGATGGTGAAAATGATGTGGAGATGCTTGACCTAGTTGGTTGGGGAGTTGTGATGGCTAACGGTTCAGAAAAAGCAAAAGCTGTAGCAAATGCAATTGTAACTAGTAATGACGAGGATGGTGTGGCTGATGCTATCTATCGCTATGTGTTTTGATAGCCAACTATGCGTTGAAGAAGGTAGATTAATTATTTGTGTATGCCTTCTACTTACCAAACTGTTCAGTTGTGGGAAACACTACATGAAGCACTTGGATGTCAACTCCCAGATTCTTCAATGACTTCTCTATTCCCCAGACTCCTCAGTCTTTGTAATGCATATTTTCATTCTTTACCTGCTAAAGGTACAGTAATGAGTTTTGATACCTTTCATTTACTCTTATTCAATTGATATTTTTCCACAAGTTCAAGAATGCTGAGCAGTGACATTTAAGTTTTGCACATATAATGTCAGTTTAGTGTGCCAAAAATAAAAAAGAACCTTTTAGAAGGTCCTGGGAGGATAACTATGGGTACATGGTCAAGGAACCAAAGTAATATTGGAAAAAATCATTATTTGTTTTGTTCAAATGCTGTTCTGGAAATACTGTATGACAGTGTTCTTCCATTGCAGGATAAACTAAGGATACATAGGCAAAAGAACCAAAGTAATATTGGGAAAAATATTATGTTTGTTGTTGGAATGCTGTTCTGGAACTACTGTATGACTCAATTTAGAGTGGTCTTCCATCACACATATCAATGCTTTTAGATCTTTGATATGGAATTTAATTTATGTTTTGATAGAATATGTAACGTTTGTATATTGAACCAAGGCATCTGAATATGGATAGTTTTGGCCTGTTTTGATCCATTTCCATGGTAACATTTTCAGGTTGAATGCCCACCTTTCAAAACCCTAAAAGAATTCAAAACTAGAAAACATAGGCCTAAATTCTAATGAACAAAAGCAAACAGCAGCCAAAAAGATTAGCAATCAAAGGCAACAGTTATGCCAAACCAATTCATGGATGAGGCTGCACACTTGTCTGTGATAAACATTAAGGAAAACTCTCAACAGATGCTCAAGCGCTGAACAAATGAACAAACATCTGCATTTACGATGGAAAATGTCAAAGACATGGAAGAGAGATGTGGATGCATAATAAGACAATATCAAATATGAAATGTAATGTTGGATTCAATTCCGATAATATGGCTTTCAGAATCCCCAGCAATGGAGGAAGGAATTATGGGATGATTTGCCCATGGGCTGAATGGTAACAAGCTCTGTTTCTGGCCGTCAATGCTCAATGCGTTGTAATAACCTTAATTTTTATAAATGAGATCATAAATGTTATTTTTGTTGAGCATTGCTAGACAACATCCACATGATTCATTGCCTACAAAGCTGCAGGTAAATTCATTAACTGGATTTCTCAATCACCAAATTGTCTACTTCAATCCAAATTTATGCAAAAGGCACAGATATATATGTAACCATATCCTTCGACAAATGTAACTATTTTTTAATACATAAATGCAGAAAATACCTTGAAGTGAGAATATTAACAATAATATAATAATAATCGTAATCCCCACAATTTATTCTGTAGCTTGTCTCAAACTATAGAATGTGGAATTTTGAAGTCTGTAATAACAATTAGGATATAGTGCTTACTGTTCTCATCTAATGAATTTGAGTTCAGTGAAGAGCTTTCAGTGAGAGAAGCACTGTCCAAAGCTACAATCTTTGCCATTATCCTTGCATGCTATTCATCCATTCGATATTTCTCTTCAAATAACATTGACATGCACAAGTTGCTTCTATATGCCACACCAGTTTTCGGTTGAGTTGAAGAGCTCATGCTTTTCTTACTAGAGTGGATACTTTTAGATGGAACTCATGAGAAGTATCATATAGTTAACGTTTGCTATTGTCTTCGTACTCAGTCTACTCTTCAGGTTCAAGGAGGAGCCCAGAGAGAGCCATTGGCAGGCATCCGCAATGTAATATAATCAAGATACGTAGCAGCTTAGGATCAAGTGCTTCAGGGAAGATGATGGAATCAGAGTGGGATATATAGACTTCAATTTGGAAGGTAATGCAGATAGCAAACATGTACTTCCAACTTTGTGTATTGTCTTGGATATCCAAGGTCTGGTTTTGTGGTCTTGCAAGAAATAATTAGGCCATTGCTTTGTCCAGTATTTTTTTTGCTTAATCCAACTAAGGTTTATCTCAATCAACATGAGGGCAACGACCCTTGGTTTTGGCTCACAAATTGCTGTCTTAAGAGGGGGCAGCGAAAAATCTGTCAAGAGGTTACCCTCAAGAGAAATTCCTTACCGAGTTCATAATTTTCTACTCCTACCCATTTTATAAAAAAAAGGAACTATGTAATAGAATGATACAAATATAAATTCACTGGATTCTGAGTATGTTAAACCATAGTGTGTAACATCCACGTATATAATTGATCCAAATACAAATAGCCATCATTTTATTTCATGAGGGCGAGTTCTGTTTGAGACTAGGAGATACTGTACTTACAGTTCTCTCTTACAAATATTAATAGATTCACCACAAATTCCCATTGATACTTACACATCTTAGTGGTTCTCTAGTAATCTTGGGAAATTTGTTATTCATTTCCTAGGTATTAAGCTGTTTTTCTCAAGTTCATAAACTCTAAAATTCTATGCAAAACATACCAAGGTGCACGAGAAATATGCAAGTGCCCTAGTTATTAAACATATGAGATTTTTTTGCCCTCAATTCACATGGCATGAACTTATCAGTCATGGCCCACAACTTCCTTTGATAGCAACTCAGCTTAATTTTCTGAAGGTAGTAATGAAATTACTGTTTTTAAGGTAGTAAAATGTATTTTAACTTTAACATTAAATTTGCTTATCGCTAACACGACCACATTTCCTAGACAAATTGACATTCAACTTTATCTATCACAGTTTTGTGTTTTACTTTTTAACACCTTTACATTGTTAAATAGCCTTCTATAACCAAGGCTTAAGATGGCACGAACTGTACTAGCTTTAGAGTTACCAATTGCTTCAGAGTTATTCTAGCTCTCAACTTCAATCTTGAAAGGCTCTAGAAATTAGGTAACACATTTCTTTTCACTATCTCGCTAGTATCAGAATGAGTTTTTCAATCGAATCATATTGTATATCTAGAGTATAATGCTACAATTTGCACCCATCCATTAAACATAGATCCACTTTGCATGACGATGGCATCAAAACCTTGAAATCTGATCTACAATGGAATTGCCAAGTTAAAATAAAAATCAAATCTTGTTATGCTTACCAATAGGAGATAGGAAATAGTGAGAGTAGAGTTTCGTGGGAGAAGGATATGAAAGGTAAAATGGAAACATAGGGCAACAAAAGTGGTATAGGGCTATAGAGGTAAAAGACAAAACAAAACAAGGAATTGGGAAATATGGTATGAGTTGGCAAGAAAATTAGGAGATGCAAAAGGGTTATGAGAAGAAGAAAGATACGAATCCACAAAAAATACTATTCTTTGGCTACAAGTGTTTCATAAGTGAGTTCCAAAGCTTGATGGTGAATCTACGCTAGTAGACTTAACACTTCAAGGCTTCAAAGCTCCTAGATGGTGAAGTAAAACTCCAATGTGCAAGAGGAAATTTGAGTATGATTGAGGTCAAAATGAGAGGAAGAAGGCTCCCATAAATCTTTGGGGGCCAGACTTCATTATTTAATTGGCGCGAAGAAGGGAATTCACTACCCTTGAGATTGATGGAACCTCACAGGATGAATGGCCCAATGCCACCTCACTTATACCGGTGCTTGGCTGAGCTTGGGAGATTGAATTAAATTAAAGGGAAATGAAGCTAACTATAATGCAATAATGGAAAATACTAAAAGAACTCAATGATATAAGATGATAAAAATGTTTAAGCTACAAGACCAAAAAGAGAAAACAACTGAGACCAACTAGTAGGCTCTATGAGCACTCTGTTCAATAGACCCGTGTGAGTCAATGATAGGGTATAAAAGGGCATACTAGAAAGGTATAAGGTGATGAAGTAAATGAACAAAAAGTAAACTAAGAAGGGAGAAGATTTCACAACCCTCCGAAGGAAACTTCCGATACACCACTTGAATCCATTCCTCAAACTTGCATAGATGACAACAAGGAAAATGTTGCACCTCTTTGTTTTAGAGGCTTGCCAAAGTTAGACCCCCATTTTGGTGTTTCTACGTCCACAAACACACAAACAACCAAGAAAAATACAATAGATAATCCAATAAGCAATAAACGATAATGGGTACAAGATCAAATGATAAAGATACTAAGATATGTTTGTTCAATTCAAAATGAGTGAGTGTAAGGTGAGAGATAACTCCCTTTCGAAGCCAAGAAGGTGAAGCTCTTTGTGATGAAGGTGCATGCTTGTTGGTGTGCAATGAGAGATGGTAGAGTAATGATACAAGGTAACCAAGGAGTTGTGAAAATGACAAAGAAGTTTATGAAAGCCGAAGATATCCAAATAACCAAAAAGTAGTCTTGAAAACCCAAAATGAGGCTAAATTGAAGATTTTGAAGGACTTGGATTCCCAACTTTGGTGTCCACCAAAGGTTGTGCTACATTGTCAAGGACAAGTGTAACACTCCAACAATCACCTTTGGTCTCTAGATTCATAGGACGAGTGCGTGCCACATGGGCATCTTCACAATGCACATGTATCCTAAATCAAAATAGTCTACTTGGTTGGGAATTTGGACAAAAGGTGGTGATTAGGCAAGTGAGATGAAGTGTAGGCTTAGGTGGAGATTTAATTTGGCAAAAGTAGAGGCAAAAAGTGACGTGGAATCACACGGGGTGCAATTTACAATGTTACAATTTGCCCCTACTTTAGCAGACATATCATTAGTGAGATGAAAGCTAAAGTAGAGATAATAGTTAAAGAAATTGTATCAAGATATGAAGAGGAAGCAAAATCTTCCATCCATGCAGAGTTGTCCTCAGGGAAAATACCTAAACCTTTGTGAGAAAGTGCCAAGTTGCATCATAACATTTTAGATGTAGACAAACATGTTAGACGAAAAACTTAAAAACTTGGGAAAAAAGATTAAAATGGTAGGCGACTAGATACACATTGTGAAATAATTACTGAGATTATGCTGGTATGGGTAGCAAGTTGTGCTATGCTAGATAGCCATATCATAGGACAATAGATTTGGCTAGTGGTTTGGCCCCCACAAAGGCAAATAAAATAAATACTGGATTGGCTCCCACTAAGGCAACAAATTAACAAGATTGTGGATTGGCCCTCACAAAGGCAAAATATTTATAACAATTTTTAAATTTTAGAAATGCAAATGGTGCAGATATGATAACCACACCTTCGAATGGAACATGTTGCACAAAGGGGAACAATATTCATTTTAAGGAGATGAGGTTGTGACATGTCAAAATAGCGAGATGCTTCCAAAGCCACCGTACAACAAGTGACACATGATACACTAAACATTAAAACGTGCAAAGAGATAAGGGGATCCAATAATTCAGTGTTAGAAGAACCCATAATAGTGAAAACTTATTAGTGCATTTTGTGTATGAGCTACTCATCACGGTCCCAAAGTTCTCGGATCCGAAGAAGTGCACACAAAGACAGATAAAATAAATTTTTAGGTTAACATGGAAGAAGGCCTAAATACCTCCAACATTTTACATCATCCCTGAATGTTGAAAGCCAAGATACGACACATAGAAGTAGATAAAAAATAGAGGAAGTGTACAATAAACAATCCCCCATTTCCAAGTACCTATAAAGTAACTTGTGTATTTCTAGAGAGCACAATATTAAAAAACAAGCATGGGGGAATGTTAAGGAATATTAGATCAGAAGATTAATATATATTACTTTATTTATGTGTTGCTGTATAATACAATTGCCTTGGTGATTGATTGATTCCACATTTTCCTTTTATTATATATATTAGTATGTAAGGTCATGACCATACATGGCATTTGCCATGTAGGGTCATGACCCTACGTTAATATTAATTCAATCACTAACTGCAGGCTAAACGATAATCCAAACGACATGTTTCTTTTAATAACAATGTTTAATGAGGAACATTGTGTGCTGCAATGTAATTGCAGCCACATGATAATTATCATGTGACTGCAATTACATTGCAATACACGGCATGTACCGTGTCTACAATACATTGCAGTGCACATTACATGTCGTGCCTGCAATGTATACATTGTTGTGCACGATACTTATCGTGCACTACAATGTATACATTGCAGCATACTATGTATTATCGTGACTGCAGTATTTCCTTTATTCAAACAGTTAGTATGCCAATCATTATATATATTGAATATATTATATATTCAATTTGCATACTTAAAACTGAACGAAACTATCTTTCAACACTCCCTCTTAGTTAGAGAAGGTTTAAGAAGTGTTGAGGAAGGTCCTGGTATGTCATGATTTACTGACACAATTCAGGACAACATATAGAAGTCTTAATTATGATATACTTTAGACATTCCGATATCATGATATTCGACACAATCCAGGACTACCTGTTAAGGTGTCAATCATGATATATAGGTTACTACACCCTACAGTAATAACATCTCAATATCAAGATATCTGACACAATCCAGGACAACCCGTTAAGGTGTCAATCTTGAAATATGGGTTATTTTAGTAATAACATCTCAGTATCAAGATATCCGACATAATCCACGACAACCTGTTAAGGTGTCAATCTTGAAATATGGGTTATTTCAGTAATAACATCTCAGTATCAAGATATCCGACACAATCCAGGACAACCCGTTAAGGTGTCAATCTTGAAACCTGGGTCAACTATTGTCAAGATCGTCACCTTGTAATAGTAACCTCAATAGAAGATCGTCATCTTCTTGAACACAATGAAATATTTCAAAAATAACTTTATTTATTTATATATTCATGAATACAAAGTACAAGAGTAAGGATTTCATCCCAACAAGTTTATAGTATAGTCATACCAATTTTACTCCTGAAATAATCTATCTTCAGTTTTGCAAGAGGCTTGGTAAATATGTCAGCATTTTGTTCCTCAGTGCTGATATATACTAGTTTGATGATATTCCTGTTGACCATATCTCTAATGTAATGGTAAGGAATCTCTATATGTTTTGATCTATTATGGAAAATTGGATTTACAGAGAGCTTTATGCAACTTTGATTATCACAATAGATAACAATAGGTACCATTGGTTTTCTAAATAGATCAAACAATAGTTTTCTTAACCAGACTGCTTCTCTAGCTCCCATAGAGGCAACCATGTATTCAACTTCAGTGGAACTCTAAGCAACAACCGATTGTTTTCTACTGAACCAAGATATCATTGCAGATCCTAAACTGAAACAACATTCTGTGGTGCTTTTGCGATCTGTGGAACTGCCTGCCCAATTTGAATAGGAATAACCTTGAAGTTTGATTTCAACTTTTTCATATTTCAAGCCAAGTCCAATGGTCCCTCGTAAATATCTTAGAATATGCTTAGCGGCCATCATGTGTATTTTCTTGGGTTCACACATGAAGTGACTTAGTACATTTGTTGCATAGTAGATGTCAGGACGTGTGTTTACTAGATACATGAGGGATCCAATAATTTATCTGTACGGTGATGGATCTGTAGTTTCAGAATCTTCAGCTTCACTTTTTAGCTTGTGTAGATTTGTTTCCATTGCGGTAGACAATGGTTTACAATACATCATACCAAATCTAGTAAGGATGTCAGTAGTGTACTTTTCCTGACTTAAGAAAATGTGATCTTCCTTATGCCAAATTTCTAGACTTAGAAAGTAGTGTAGTAGGCACATTTCCTTCATATCAAACTCAGCTACTAGGTCTTGTTTGCATTTTGCAATAAGGTGATCTTCTCCTGTTATAAGCAAGTCATCAACATATAGAACTAGAATTATCATATCACCATTTACTACCTTGAAGTAGATGTTAGGGTCTGCTATGTTCTTGGAGTACCCTAGTTTGGTGAGATAGCTATCTATTCTTTCATACCATGCTCTTGGGGCTTGTTTAAGGCCATAAAGAGCTTTCTTTAACTTACATACATAGTGATTTTTTCATGTGTGATAAATCCTTCTGGTTGCTCTATGTATACTTCTTCCTCAATTTTCCAATTTAGAAAAGCTGTCTTGACATCCATCTGGTGTACTTTCCATCCTTTAGATGCTGCAATTGCAAGAATGGTTCTTACAGAGGTGTAACAAGCTATAGGGGCAAAGGTTTCTTCATAGTCAATCCCAACCTTTTGTGAGAATCCTCTGGCAACAAATTGGGCTTTATGTTTTTCAATAATGCCATCTGAAGCATATTTTATCTTGAATAACCATTTTGAAGAGACTACTAATTTGTTTTTGGGTCTGGGTACAATGTCCCAAACATCATTTTTCATAATGGACTGATACTCTTCAATCATGGCTTCTCTCCAAGCTTGTTTTGATAAAGCCTTTTCTACATTGTCAGGTTCGGATTCTGCGAGTTTAGTTAGAAGGGCAACATAACATTTGTGTTCTCGTTCTCTTGTTCTCCCTAGATATTTGATTTGACTCTATATTATTTTCTTCAAACATCTTCCTTGCCCATAAAGGTCTTTTGGTGCTATTTGATGTTACATTATTTTCATCATTTGGGTTTGTAGGTTCCATATTTTGGAATGTAGCCTCAACATTTGAAAATGTATGTTCAAACTCTATTATTTGATTCTCCCTCTTATTCTCAGTTGTAGGGTCTTTATCTAGCTCTGTTATAGAATTATCCTCAATTGCTGTGGATGTGAAATTTTCTTCAAACTTTACATCTTTTCTGATCTCTACTGATCTCTGGCCAAGAATGTAAATTCGATATCCCTTAGTATCTTCACTATATCCTATGAATATACCTTTCTTCCCAGAATGTTCTAATTTAGTTCTCTTCTCTTTTGGAACATGTATGTAAACATGACAACCAAACACCCTTAGATGACTTAGGTTTGGTTTGTTCCTCGTAAACACTTCTTTTGGTGTAGTATTTTCTAGAATAGCACGAGGACACCTGTTTTGTATGTATATTGCTGTGTTTTTTGCTTCAGCCCAAAAAGAGATGTGAATATTTTGATCATGCATCATGGCTTTTGCTACTTTGATGATGGTTCTGTTCTTTCTTTCTGCTACCCCCGTTTTGTTGAGGATTATATGGCACAGTATACTCCCTCTTAATCCCAACATATTTGCAGAATTCTTTGAAACTGTCAGGGGTATATTCACCTCCATTGTCAGACCTTAGAGTTTTAATTTTCTTGCCGGTTTGATTTTCAACAAGTACTTTGTATTCTTTGAACTTAGATAAGACTTCATTTGATTCTTTTAGTTTTAGAAACTATATCCATGTTCTTCTAGAGTAGTCATCAACAAAAATTACATAGTATAAGGCACCTGCCAAAGAGTGTGTGGACATAGGATCACATAGATATGTGTGTATAATTTCTAATACATTTTTTGATTTGTGTTCACTTGTCGGAAAAGATCCTTTTGTATTCTTTCCTAAGGCACACCCTTTGCATATAGATGAGTGTTCAAATTTAAGGTGAGGTATCCCTAGTGTGATTTTCCTTAGGGTTGGAAGAGCACTATATCTAATATGGCCTAGCCTTTTATGCCATATCTCATTATTGTTTTGAACTTCATGGCTTAGGGCAATTTTTTGTTCACCATATAATTTATATAGACTTCCTTCCCTAGACCCTATTGTGATAGCATTTTTTATATTTGAGTTTTTAGT